>GL380349.1:46726-56871 GCA_000143925.2 Caenorhabditis brenneri
TTAAATCAATATTTGATTTTCCTTCCAAAAATCAGAAATTTGAAATCCCGCCCCAATTTTTTAAAATTTAAATACCCTCCAAAATTTTTTGAAATTTGAATTTCCGCCAATTTTTTTTGAAAATTTGAAATCCCGCCCAAAATTTTTGAAATTTGAATTCGCACCAAAATTTTTTGATGTTTGAATTCCCGTCAAAATTTTTGAAAATTTGAAATCCCGCCCAAGTAATCGAATATTTTGACGTTTCTAGAAGTTTCTAGAAGTTTCTGGAAAGAAGGAGAATGTTCTGGAAAATTATCCATCCAGAGCTTGTCAGTTGAGTTTGCTGAGTACCGTAACTACCGTAATCCTACAGTAATCTTCACCATTTTTTGATGGTGTGCTATTGGGGTCCCTTAGATGATACGTGCATAAAATGGAGCTAATCTGAGCACTCTGAACCCGTTTTCTAGGTACAACCAGTCGGTGGCGCCGCCTACGGCGGCTCACCTCCTTTTAGTTCGTCGCTGCGCTCCTCAATGGGGGGGGGGGGGTTAAGTTGCCATGCTCAAACTCGTTTTTAATCTTTGGGCAGTTATGCACCTAAGCCTTCTTCTGAAAATCCAAAAAAGTTGATAATTTGAACTCCCGCCAAAAATTTCGAAAATTCGAATTCCCGCCAAACCTTCTGAAAATTTGACTACCCGCGAAAATTTTGGAAAACTTGGATTCCTGCCAAAACTTTAAAGAGATTGAATTCCCGCCAAAATTTTTAAACATTTGAATTCCCATCAAAATTGATGAATTTTTCAATTCCCGCTAAAATTTTTGAACATATGAATTCCCGCCAAGAATTTCGAAAATTGGAATTTCCGCCAAGATAATCAAATGTTTTGACTTTTTCGAAGTTTCTAGAAGTTTCTGGAAAGTTATCTATCTAGGGCTTGTCCGTGGAGTTTTGTAGTACCGTAACTACCGTAATCCTACAGTAATCTCCACCATTTTTAGAAGGTGTACTATTGGGGTTTCTTAGATAGTACATGCAAAAAATGGAACAATTCTGAGCACTCTGAACCCCTTTTTAGATTCGATTCAGAGCTCGGGTTACTGTAGCTACCGTATCCCTACAGTAACTCAAGCTCCAAACGGTATAGAATTGAAGCGCTCGGGGACCCATGACCATGTGCCAAGTATGGTACCAAACGGTCGAAGGGCTCAAAAGTTATTCAGTGATAAGCGCTGGACACACACACACACACACAGACAGACAGAGCTTGCCGCTTAGTATATAGAAGAGATACTCGCTATTTACATCGTTTACGACACTTAAATGGAATACAAAAAAAGAATTATATTGAGCAATTAGATACGAAATTGAAGGAAATAGAAGTTTAAAAACAGTGAAAGTTCGTCCAGAAAATATATAAAAAACTATTTTGATGTTTCACCATTTTCATCTTAGGTACCAACTGATGGAGAGCAATGTTCAGTCCTTGAGAATTCAAAAAACCATTTAACCCATTCAGTATCTTCATTGATGAATCCTAATTTTTATTGTTCATGGACATCAAAAAAAATAGACAATACTAAATTTTCATTCCGAATTTCTAGATAAAGAATGTTAGAACCGTTTAGCGATTCTATCACTATGAACTATGCAAAACCCGTAGAAATCTCGAAACCTCAGCTCGCATCCTGAACATTTCCCAGTGATGTATATCTCACAGAGCCGCTTCACTATTCCGATACATTGATGAAGCATCTTCCACTTTTGTTGGAGGAGGTGTACAGAGACAGAAATCGAAGAGTTCTGAAAGTATATAATGTTTTTATATATATTTAAGTCCAACTGTACATCGCAGTTTTGTCTACCCGAAAAAGCAAGAGCTACTTGGATTTAGAACGAATCACGCGATGGTATTTCCTATACTTCGTTTTTACTTTGATGAGTTCAGTAATTATTTTTAGATGATATCAGTGTATTCAATGTTACTGACTACTTTAATGGAAGGTATATAAAATTCCAATGTTTCATCACAATATTGAAACGTTGTCTAAATTTCAGAACACATTAAATTCTCTAATCCCACGTCTCACCATAAAACGCCTTCCGATACTCCTCCACAATAAACATGATAGGAAGTGGATCAACTGCTGGATACAATGCATACAAGTATGTGGTTAGATATGACCAACTTCCAATATCCACGTGGAATAAGGGAGCAGTGAATAGAGCACCCATTGGTAGGAAGAACAGGAAGATTGGCAGGAATGTCTGGAAAAATGGTTCCATATTTACAGCGAAAAAATGAATAAGAGACCAATTGAAATGGAAAATTAGAAACAGGGAAGTTTTGGTGAAATCGTTGAATTAGGTTACTGTTTCGTTAATATCATATACTTTTCTTGTTCCTTTTTACTTCAATTCTTTCTCTTGGAATCATTTTTCTTTATACGTACCTGAACCACCAACGCCTTTTGCAACTGCAACTGCAACCGTTTTGTGTACTCACACTCCCCATGTTCTATTAGCTTCTTTATTTTTGAATGACTCATGAAACCAGTGAAGATCATTATGTTGAATGGGATGGCCTGCAACATCATCATTCTCAGAGAACGGATAGAATTAACACTTACCAAACTGAAAGACAGGATAACATAGCTTTGGAGTATTTTCATGTCAAGATGAGGTATTCCATTTTCATCTGGAGGATAGAAAAACGCAGCTGAGTAAACGGTTTCATTCATGTAGAGTCCCAAGTTTTCGAGGACTGTTTGTCTGGAAGTAAACTTCGAGATTTTCTGTAAAGTGGTGTTCAGAAAGTGAACGATCCAGTAAGAAGATCCTCGGTATTCTAGGCCCTACTGAAGCCTGTCAGTCTGAAAATCTTCATCTAACGCTGGCTCATATAAAGATTTTCAAATTCTCAAGTTCCATCGAGAGCTAGAAAATTGAGGATCCACTCACCGATTCCAATACCACTCGGCATAAAACGTTTCCTTGTAATTCAAATTTCACTGTTTTACACTGGTCATATTAAAAAACTATTGAAGTAAGAAACATTATTTTTGACACCCAGCTACAAAATTGAAGAAAGAACTAGTATAAAATACGACTTTCTGCATGATAGCTCGTATCCTCTCACCTGATATATATACTCCGTTGTCTTCTCATTCCGTCTGTAATAAAACCATGAGAGATGGAACCAATTGAACCCACCAAGAATTGGAATTATGAACCAGGCGATCAAATATTTCCCTTTGAAATATTTCAGATTCCCTTTTCTAAAAAACGGAAGGTAATTAAAACTGTTCAGAACATAAATCAAAACGAGAAAACGTATAATATATTTTTCAAATCGTCGTCATAACTACCTGAAACAGTACCACTTTCAATTCCAAGTCTCATCTTTCCAGTGCGAAAAACTGATAGATAAAATGAATGGCTATCAGAACTGGTGTCACACCCCCACATCCGCACAGTGTACCTGAAAATTCATATTTTTCCTGTTTTCCATCCCTCCAAGACCCTTACTCAAAACAATTTGTGCCGATCCTTCTGAAAATGGCCACTCTTTCAAACTCATTATCATGAAGAAGCAAGCACCGTAACTGTGAATGAACTGAAATTTATTTTAGAATCGTTCTATCAAATTCAGTGAGAGGCTCCCCAGATTAGAACTGGTCAAAACAGAAATGTTGTTTTTAAGAAAGTTATACGCTTTACTGTAGAAATTTGTTCTAGAATCCCATGTGATCACATTCTCAGATTTTTAGACTGTTGTAGTGAGTTAATTTTTGTTAGCGACAACAGATACCCAAACAACGACAGCAAAATCAAAATTCTCATTTTACCAATAAACTGAAACATTAAAAAAATAGAACATCAGGTGCTTACCCAGTATATCAACTGGACATAACTACCGTAAATTCTCTAATTGAGGTGCCCCTCCAGTTGAAGTGCCCCTCTAATAGTGGTGCACTCCGCCGATGCCTTGGAAAAATAGAGTTGCACCCTCTAATTGAGTTGCGCCTCCAATTGTAGGGCACTCCAACTTTTTTGCTTCTTTTGCGAATTTACATATTTTTTCGTTTTTTGAACTATTCTACTGTTTCAATGAAAATGTTAACACAGATCAGGAAATCGACGGACAATGTGAGAACTATCAGCTCAAGAAGGAGGAACTGGTGCTTTTCAGAGTCGTAGTTTTACAGTTATGAATTTTTTGAACTCCAAAAATTTGCGCTGTTGGAAAACCTAACATGGCATAGTGTGAGAAACAGCCTTATTGAAAAATAGAGTTGCACCCTCCAATTGAAGTGCCCCTCCAATAGTGGTGCACTCTCAGAGTGTCTTCGAAAAATAGAGTTGCATGCACCTCAATTAGAGAATTTACGGTATACGAATTCGTCTCCAAGAAAACAAGAAAAAGCGGCAGAAAGCTCAGAAAATTCATTCTTACCCTCAATACAAAAACCGTAGAAATCCAAAAACACCACCTTGTTTCCTGAACGTTTTCCAGAGAGATCAATCTGACAGAGTCCTTTCACTATTCCGGTACATCTATGATGCAGCGCCAGATTTTGTAGTTTTTATTCGGGATAGATGTCTTAATGAGCAAAAAGTGCATTTCGCAATGATAATGAGTTCCTGGAACAGCAGAAGCAACGCTTTACAGCGGTTTTTTGAAGGCTTGTTAAATAATAGAAACAGTTGTCTCCTCAGAAGAAAAATCCACTGTTCCGACTAGTGTATCGTCTCATGAGACGTTTCTCATTCTCATTCGAGATTCTCGCCGAGAACTGAATATTCTCGTCTCATCCCGTCTCGTCTCGTCCCGTCTCATTCTCGTCTCGTCTCATTCTCGTCCCGTCTCGTCTCGTCTCAGTCTCGTCTCGTCTCGTCTCGGCTCTGTCTCGAAATTCTCGATTCTCGGAAATGTCTCGAGATGTCTCGTCTCAATTTGTCTCGAAAACTTTTTTTCACAGATTTTTCACTAAACATGTAAAAATTGAAGTTTCCAAGTTTAAAACAACCCCAAACATTTAGTAAAGATGAGTGTGGCAGTGGTAATACCTGATCCATTATTGCAAGTGGTGGATTAATGTGTTCTCTGGCAAACACCAGCAAAAAAGAGAAATATGAAACATGTTTTTGAAACGGTTTAGTTTCTTGTATTCGTTACACAGAGAGCTGGTGGTGAAAACGTTTCATTTTGGAAACCGAATTGGTAAGGCGAAGGTTTAATCTGAAGTTTGGGTTCTATTGTAGTTGGATGGACCCAAGGAAGGCGTCAAAAAGTTGAGTGGACCCATGAGGAGTCTTAAAAATTAAATGGACCCAAGAAAAGAAAATTGGATGAACTCAAGGTGCACATTTATTAGAATGGCATATGGAGGATCTGCTCTTTTTTCAAAAAAAATTATTTCTTTTCTCACAAGCGTAATGGGTTATGCTACATTGCGTTTTGAAATAAAAAAAATCACACAAAAACGGGTCCTCAATAAGTCATTACAGTTCAATGGAATTTTTGGTCCACCCATTTTTCAGGTGCCCGTCTTGAGTCTATTAAACTTTTTGACCCCTCTGTTGGGTCCATCCAATTTAAAAAAAATGTCTTGGGTTCATTCAACTACAGTAGAACCGAAGTTTCCTCTGGAATCTCAGAAAGTGCGGCAGAAAACACATTGACCTGCCGATTACAATAATGGATCAGGGTCTACCGCCGCCACACTCATATTTACGTTTGGGACTGTTTTGAACTTGGAAACTTCAATTTTTACCGTTTAGTGAAAAGTCTGTGAAAAAAGTTTTCGAGACAAACTGAGACGAGACATCTCGAGACATTTCCGAGAATCGAGACTTTCGAGACAGAGCCGAGACGAGACGAGACGAGACTGAGACGAGACGAGACGGAACGAGAATGAGACGAGACGAGAATGAGACTTTTCGAGACGAGACGGGACGAGACGAGACGGAAAGTGAGACTTCGAGAATTTTTCAATTGTTCTCGTGAGACAATACACTAGTTCCGACACATCCATAGAATAAATTGTTGTAGTTTTGTTTCAATAGTAATGTCGGATGAATCTGAAAATATCTTGCCTTCATTGAATTTGTGATTATTCGATCTAAAACTAGAAGATCAGGTAAGAGGTTTGAACATTTACTGACGTTTTCTCAACGATTAAAAAGGAAAATACATGAGTGATACAGTGAAAATGTACAAGTTGGATTATGAAAAATTCTTACTGTTCCAACTATCTCGTTTCTAGGTTAGTCTGAGGTACTCTAATGCTCTCAATATAATTTCACTTCTCGTGATTTCTTGTATTATTCACGATGTTTTTCTTATTTAGAAAACTAAAAATAAAACCAACCAACTGTTTTCCTAATCATTCTAGCAGAAGACCGAGAGGAATATCTTTGGCAAATTCGTTTTTCAGGTAGTCCTTGGAACCTTGACTAACAAATTGTAAATGATAACGAATAATGAAAACTGTTTTTAAAATTTGAAGATTGCGGTTTCAAGGGTAAAACATAACGGCGGCCAATTCATTTGTTTCAATTTGTGTGGGGTTCTTCTTATACGCTGTTGAAATGTCTGTTTTGTGTCATCTTCAACTCTTTTTAAACTTTCCAGTTGTATCATTTTTCCGTTCCAATTGCAATCATTGTTTGGCAATAATCAGTTATTCTCACATGGACAGAGAATTGAACTTGAAGAGTATCAATGAACATGTTCAGTTTCACTGATGAATTATAAATTAAAACGTTTATTCGACACACGGTATATCGGCATCACTCCAAACATTAAATGAACGGTGGTATCTAGCAAGAAGTAGATAACAGTCGGATAGAAATAAAAGTGTAAAAACTGTGAAAACTCGCCGTGAAGAATGTTTACTATTAGAAAACAATTTTCATGTTTCACCTTTTTCATATCAGGTACCACTGTTCAGTTTTTGCGCTTACAAAAAAATACTTTCACACATTCAGTATCTTAATTGATAAATCCCAATTGTTATTCTTTATGGACATCAAGAAAAAGAACAGACAATACTAGATTTTCATTCCGATTTTCTAGATAAAGAATGTTAGAACCGTTTAGCGATTCTATCACTATGAACTATGCAAAACCCGTAGAAATCTCGAAACATCAGCTGGCATCCTGAACATTTACCAGTGATGTATATCTCACAGAGCCGCTTCACTATTCCGATACATGGATGAGGCATCCTCCACTTTTGTTGGAGGAGGAGTGCACATGCAAAAGTCGAAGAGTTCTGAAAGCAGAAGTTTCAGTGAATTTGCCGCAGAAAAATTCAGTTTCAAATATCACAAAAAATAAAGAAAGTACACGGATTTTTGATTAACTATAATTACTCAAAAGGCTTCAGTTACTTTGTTTTTAGTCTTAGAGTAATTTAGGTGTTTGACTCCTTTTACCAAAAATTATAATATTCCAACGTTTCATCAATTTCTTTTAACTTCAGAATACATCTATTGTAGATTCACTAAAATCAAGCTCACCATAAAACGCTTTCCGATACTCCTCGACAATAAACATGATAGGAAGTGGATCAACTGCTGGATACAATGCATACAAGTATGTGGTTAGATATGACCAACTTCCAATATCCACGTGGAATAAGGGAGCAGTGAATAGAGCACCCATTGGTAGGAAAAACAGGAAGATTGGCAGGAATGTCTGAAAAAACATCCGAAATGTACAGCAAAAAATGAATAAGAGACTTATTGAAATGGGAAATGAGAAACAGGTGAGTTTGGGTGAAATTGTTGAATTAGGTTACTGTTTCATCGATGTCATATCTTTTATTCGTTATTTTTCACTTCAATATTTTTCTGTTTAAAATAATTTTTTTTCAAACATACCTGCACCACCAACGCCTTGTGCAACTGCAACTGCAACCGTTTTGTGTACTCACACTCCCCATGTTCTATCAGCTTTTTGATTTTTGAATGACTCATGAAACCAGTGAAGATCATTATGTTGAATGGGATGGCCTAGAACATTTTCATTTTCAGAAAACAACTATATTCCATGCTTACCAAACTAAAAGAGAGGATAATGTAGCTTTGGAGTATTTTCATGTCAAGATGAGGTACTCCATTATCATCTGGAGGATAGAAGAAGGCAGCTGAGTAGACGGTTTCATTCATGTGGAGTCCAAAGTTTTCGAGGACTGTTTGTCTGGAAATGTTTCCAGAATTACAGCCTACAATGGAAACTGGAATTTCGAGAATTCACTCACTAACTTATTGAAAATTGTGATAAGAACATTCATTTGTAATTTAATCATTTACTGTTCCGTATCCCTCATTTGAGAGATACGAACCATTCAACCCTCGCGTCTGCTACGAAATTTCGAAAGGAAATTTTTTTCACAGAAAATCGCGGTTCCATCTTCGTTTCAACAAAAAATGTGTACTCTCTTACCTTATATACTCCGTGGTTTTCTCATTCCGTCTGTAATAAAACCATGATAGATGGAACCAATTGAATCCACCAAGAATTGGAATTATGAACCAGGCGATCAAATATTTCCCTTTGAAATATTTTAGGTTTCCTTTTCTGAAAAAAATACTGATTGAACAAGACAAACTACAAAAGTATTAATGATAGAGTGATTATAAATACTCTTTCTGTTTTTCGAGGTTTTCTTAACTCGGAAAAAAATCAGTCTGATAGTAGTAAGATGCCTTGTCCTGGATTAGAGAAGCAAATTATTCCAAAAAGGTAAATGATCTTAATAAAACTTTGTGACATTGGGATCTCATTTTTCAATAATCTGTGAATCTAAAAGAATGCGATTGCCAAGAAAAACTATCTATTGAATCGCATGGATCTCTCACGCGGGATTGTGCGTCATTAAAGCCAAGAAATTCTGATTTAGCAGGGTCTAATTCAAGGTTAAGTATGGTCCATAGAACATCAAATGGAGTTATTGAAACTTCAAAGTTCAAATACAGAAATCACCTGGATGAAACAAAAATGTTTTTTTTTGAACTTCATCAAAACTATTTGTAACGCTTATTTTCCTTGTTTAGTTCAATAATTTCGGAGCAATTCCCTAGTATCACAAACGATTTTTCGTTCCATGTCTCACCTTTCCAGTGCGAAAAACCGATAGATAAAATGAATGGCTATCAGGACTGGTGTCACGCCTCCACATCCGCAAAGTGTACCTGAAAATTCATATTTTTCCTTTTTTCCATCCCTCTAAGACCCTTACTCAAAACAATTTGTGCCAATCCTTCTGAAAAGGGCCACTCCTTCAAACTCATTATCATGAAGAAGCAAGCACCGTAACTGTGAATGAACTGAAAAAAATTGATGGGAATATTCGATTAAGTGCATTAGAACTGGTCGAAACAGAAATGTTTTTTATTGACTTTCAGGTTTAATTTTTAGGAAAATTGTACGCTTCGCTTGAGAAACTTTTTTTTCTGAATATCGATGTGATTAAATCCTCAGATTTTTGTAAATCATGGCCATAAAACTACAAATGTTCTGTTCTGGCTCAGATTAGTTTGCACTGTTCCAAAATCGGGGACCGTGTATCAAAATCGGGGACCGAAAAATAGGGGACCGAAATATCGGGGACCGAAAAATCGGGGACCCAAAAATCGCGGCCCGAAAAATCGGGGACCGAAAAATCGCGGCCCGAAAAATCGGGGACCGAAAAATCGCGGCCCGAAAAATCGGGGACTGAAAAATCGCGGCCCGAAAAATCGGGGACCCAAAAATAGGGGACCGTGTATCAAAATCGGGGACCAAAAAAACGAAATCGGGGACCGAAAAAACGAAATCGGGGACCGAAAAATCGAAATCGGGGACCGAAATAGGAGTAGTGATTTCAACGATTTTTTGCAGATTTTTGGATTTTTTCCGATTTTATCACATTTTTATGTCCGTTATTTGAAGTTTTATTATGTATGTGTGTATCACAGCTGTGCGCAAGTGCAAACTTTTTCAAGATGAAGTCGGAGGTCGGAAATGAACAACCTCCTGGTAGGTCGGAAGCCGGATGTCGATGGGCGAAATTCTGCGAGCTCCGGTACGTATGTAAAACAAGTGATAAAGTATAAGTTATATGTCTCTGTCACTTTTGCAGGACCACGACATGACCGAGGTCCCCGG
>GL380349.1:56881-69800 GCA_000143925.2 Caenorhabditis brenneri
TCGCGAACTGAAAGATCGAAATGGGGGGCCGAAATAGGAGTAGTGTGATGAGCGATGTCAGGCAGACAGCCAGATCTCCTCCGAATTTATCACATATTATGTCGTCCGAGTGAAGTTTTATTATGTTCAGCAAATCAGAGCTGTGCGGAAGTGAAAACTCCAAAACGGAAGTCGGAAGTCGGAAGTGAAAAAACACCTGGAAGTCGGAAGTCGGAAGTCGGCAAGCGGAATTCTGCACAGCTCTGGTATGTATGTAAAACAAGTGGTTACAGTATAAATTATGTGGCTCTGTCTACTTTTGAAGGTACCATGACAAAACGGAGGTACGCGGTCAAAGTGGAGGAACCATGGAGAAAAATCCTGGATAAACATTTGGATAAGCAATCCTCCAGAAGTACCTCTTCTTGCCCTCCAGTTAGAACTTCATCTAGCCAATCTTCCAGAAGTACCTCTCTCGCCCTCCAACCCAGAAGCTGTCAGTATCCCCTGTACATCCTCGACGTCGCCATAGAAGTCGGCGCGACGACCGCGGTGGTCGCACTTCCACCTCTTCCCAAGAAGCTTCTTCTGTTCCCGACTCAACTCGTGGAGCCGCGCGAGGTCGTGGAGGCGCCCAAAGAAGTGATTCCACCCAAAGGACTGGTCAGAATTCTCCCCCGGAAGAGGAAATGGACGTGGAGGATGAAGATTACAAGAATTATTCTAATTTATTTTTTGCTTTTTTATTGTAACCACTTGTTTTTTTCTTTTCAATAATTAAACTTCAATAACTTCCTAAAATGTTATACAATCGGAAAAAATCAAAAAATCTGCAAAAAAAATCGTTGAAATCACTTTACTTCTTTCGGTCCCGATTTTAATTTTCGGTATTTTTTCGGTATTTTTTCGGTATTTTTTCGGTATTTTTTCGGTATTTCTTCGGTCCCCGATTTTTCGGGCCCCGGTATTTGGGTCCCCGATTTTTGGGTCCCCGATTTTTCGGGCCCCGATTTTTCGGTCCCCGATTTTTCGGGCCGCGATTTTTCGGTCCCCGATTTTTCGGGCCGCGATTTTTCGGTCCCCGATTTTTGGGTCTCCGATTTTGATACACGGTCCCCGATTTTGGAACAGTGCCGATTAGTTCTGATCCACGGCCGTCTTTACTTACCGGTCTAACAATGATGTCACAGATTGCAAAGAACATGGAGAAAGAGGAGAAGTAGATCATGAGTAATTTGTAGTTTCCCATTTTCTTCGGGGATTTCGTCAGGATTAAGTAGATCAAAATGGAGTTGAATAAAATTGCAAAGAAGAGAGAGGAGCATTGAATGACCAGGTTCCAGTTGTAGGAGATTTTCATTTTTGGAACGGAAAGGGCTGGAAAATATTATTTATTCGGAAGAGTAATGCATTCTTTGAGCAGGGGACTGACTATGAGAGATATGGAGCGATTGAAACTGCCTGGACTTATCGTTGAGCAGTAAACTACATTTAATTGATGCAGGTTGAGAAACAGTAAAAGTTAGGTTTTTACACAAAACAACACGATAAACTTCTTCAACAATGTTTCTCCGCGAGAGAAAAAAGTTGAAAAATTCCAAGAAATTTATCTAGAGCACTAATGGCATTGGCCTCTTTAAACCGCTTTTGATAAAGCTCTTGAAACAGTTAATATTTGGAGATATATTTCCAATATTATAGAATGAGAGAATAACATAAAAACTGTGAAATAGGAAATATATATAACAATAGGCTCATTGATTTAAGAAACGTGTATGAAGCGATTTAATGATTCCAGATAACTATTCCAGATTTATCAGTAACAAGAAACTGTTTTTTTTGCTGTTTTCAGAAAGTTGTATTTTTTATGTTAAGAATTCATTATTACTTTTGGCATAACAGTTGTATTGAACCTGTTTCGTTAGTGTTAGAACACTGATTGATATTCATCCATTACTTCCTAATTTGATGTTTGTTTTCCTTTCAAGACTCCCCCTCGGAAAAAATGGTAAGTATTCAACGAATAAGCAAAAAATTTGAGCCTCAAAAAACAAAATTGGATCAGTTAAGTTTGAAAAATTCTGAAAAAAAAAGACTGATGATCAGAAATCAAAAAAGAGTGTTTTTTTACAACCCAGTCCTTTGCATTATTTCAAAATCACAAATTTATAGTAAACCAACTAATTTTCATTCAAATATTTTTACAAACTCATAGAAACTGGAAAAAATAATCTCTTTTATTTAAATTATCACTAGAAATTTGACTTTCCAAACTTCAATTTTGTTTCAAATGGCTAGTTTTACAATAAAATTTAATGAACAACCAAAGCAAAATCAAAATTTTCTTTTATACCAAAGAACTGAAACATCAGAGAAATAGTATAGAAAGTCAGGTGCTCATAAAGTATAAAAAACGTACCCAATTATACAAATACGTCTCCAAGAAGACAAGAAAGAACGGAAGGAAGCTCTGATAATTACAATGTCTACACGTAAACCGAGAAAAAGCGAGTTGTCGAAAACAAACGAACAGAAATGTGATTCATTATCAACTGACTACAATGATTTCTGAAGCAAGATGGAAATTGTAGTAGGATATCTGTTTTGGAAGAGGGGTAGGATAGGATAAAGAGATCTGAAATTGGAGCGAGCAAGTTTTCGAAAATGAGAGCATTGAGATATGAAGCAACTTATGAAAATATAAAAATATTTTGAAACAGAAAAAAAAACATGTCATGAATAAAATAGTATGATGAATTTTGATGGATTACGTGGTCTGAAGACTAGTCAGAGAACTCATTTTCATTCAATTTCTTCATCTGTTCATAAAGGGTGTCCTTCTCCTCCTCCTCCTTCTCATTTTTCAACTTTTGGATGCATCTTTTTTTTTGGTTTTTGACCCTTTCTAGACACTTTCTAGACTATATGAGATATGTGAAAAGTTCAGTGTTTCAATGACTTTTCAGAAACAGTAAATTTTTCTGTGCATGTTAACTGTATTCCATTCCAGACGGACATTTGGCCAAAAACCATGCAGTAATGAACAGAGAAATTTGTTACAAATCAAGTTTGCTTGAACCAGAAAAAAAAACTCGTTGTTAATAGAATTTTACGATGGATTTTGAAAGAACACGTACTTTGGAAATGTATGTTTCTGGAAAAAACTTCTATTCAATTCGTTATTTTGAAAAGTTAACGTTTCAATCACTTTGTAGAAACTGTTCAGTAGTTGTTCATATCAATTCGCAAGCCGTACCAAATAAATCAAATTTGTGAAAATGCTTTCAAAACTTCATTTACAGGATCCATATGTTTTGTCAATATCTGTTTCAGTTCCATTTGAACATGGGCAAGACATACATAACACTGCTGCTTGAAATTTTCACACAGTTTAGAACTTTAAATCTGTAGTATCTGCTTGATCGGAATCCAATCGTGAAATCGGAAATTATTGTCACCAACCTTATCAAATGAAGATAACGAAACAGGAACATTTATCTAAACAAAAACCAAACGTTATTCAAATGTTAGCACTAGGAAAGAGCAAGAACAAACACTCTGCAAGATATTCATTCTACCTAAATTATTCCATGTTCCTTTTAACTTATTTTTATTCACCTTGCAAGAGTGATTCATGTGTCCATAATAAAAATTTTGCTAAAATGTCACTGTTTCCATGAATGGATGAATTAGTCTAAAAATGTAGGAACTTATTGTTTTCTTGAGAATCTCTGTATTCTGATAAAAAAAATGCGTTATGTACTCTAAAGATTATTCTTAAAATTTGATCTTCCTTTTCAATCACATCTTCAATTTCCCCCGTACTTACAGAGGGTGTTTCATTTCTCATCTCATTTTTCAACTTCTGGGTACACGGTTTTGGTTTTCGATTTGTTTTCAAGCTAATTGAATTTTCAAAAACGTTACTGCTTCAATCACATTTCAGAAACAGTAAAGTAGTTGTCAATATTGATAGTCTTTAGAAGGAATGCCAATTGCTTTTAAATTTATTTTTTATGAATTATTTTGTATTATCTGGAATAGTCATAAATCGCAATCGAATTTAAACCACATTCCAGAAACAATAAAAATGTTCAGCTTCAGAACCTCATGAAAATGAACAGTACACTGATGCTAACATTCGGTAAACGACTAGGATCTGTCGGATTACATAAAATTCAAGACTGCAATGGAATGTGTTGTGCTCAAGCATTCAAAATTGAAATACCGAAACAGAAATATTTATTGTAATAAATAACCAAGGAATTTTAAAATGATTATATTTTTGAAAAAGCAAGGACTAGCGACAATGCGTCCGCACCACTACAAAGCTCTTTCTGGCGCTTCTAGATTTTTAGCAGATCATTTCTCGTTCTTTTGTTTATAGAATGTTACAGTTGTGTTTATAACATTGATAAAACAAAGTGGAAGAATGTAGTGAAGAGAATATGAGGGAAATATTTTTTCGTCTATTCATGAAGATTGTTATGCTTCACCCCCGTTTTTCGAGTTTTAGATGTATGTTTTTTGTTTTTCGGTCTCTTCTAGACAGAAACTGAAATGAAATAACAGTGTAATGCGAACAATGGATTCTTCGAATAGCTACTGCTTCACTCACATTTCAGAAACAGTAAAGAAGCTGTGCATGTTAGTTCCAAATCGGTTGCGTGATCAAACTAAAAAATAAAAATATTTATTGAAATAAAAAACCAAAAGATATTCAAATGATAATAATAATGAACTAGCGACGAGTCATCCGTCTCACCGAAATAATCCCAAGTTCCTTTTGTCGCTTCTGTTCCCTCAGCAGAGCCTCGTAAGTGTGAGCTGCAACGTGGCTGGTGTAAAGAATTCCGTCTGAAAAATTCAGATTTTAGGGTTACCAATTAAAAAATGGCTAACGTCTCTCAGCCAACTTGACGAATTCCTGTTGAGATTTTGGGAGTTCATTGACTATTTGACGAGGTTCTTTCGATGAAGCATCAGAATTGAAGAAGCATTTAGTCACTAAAATTAAAAGAAAAAATATTTAAAAATCTGTAGTTTAAAGGGACATACGGTCAAGTTTCTTCAGGATTTCATGGGTGACACCTTCGATTTTCCGATTATCTGCCTCGTGAACAGCTTCCTCCCATTTGAGAGGCTTTGAATCATTCCGGAAGTTCTCCTTGTCCACTCTATCAGTTTCTGAATCTCGACTATCATGTCGATCATCGTCCCTGGTTGGAGTGTCGTCATCATTCCCCTTGGCTCTCTCCTTATCGAGTTCTTTTTGAAGTCTTTCGACCTCTTTCTCAATCCTCTTGAACTTCTGCTTCATGTTGTCACATCTCTTCTGGAGCTCGTTTTGTGCTGCAAATGATGGGGAGAAATGGAGAGTATATACGAATCTAGTCTAGCATTTCATGAACATTCAGAAACCGTAATGCACAATTTGACAGAGTGAACGATCGAACGAACGCAGAAGAGATTCCCTTCAATCTACAGCAGCTATACTAACACTACTAACAGTATTTCCAATGAACTTCCACTGTAATCTTATGAACTTTCAGAAACCGCAAAAATGCATCAAACTACCGTAAATCTACCCTAACCTCCCGTAAATCCCCACTCACCTTTTTCGAAGTCAGCCTTCAAAGTTCGAATCGTCTGATCTCTTCTGCCAACCCGTGCCACAATCTCCTGTTTCTCGGTCTTTAGTTTATCTGCAACAACCCAAATTTTTTCAATCGTATCAATTTAAAAGAATTCTCACCATTCTCCAATTTACTCTTCTTCAACTGCTCATCCAATTTTTTGACAAGATCCTTAACATCAGATTTCTTCGAATCTTCTTTATCCACGGATTCATTCTCCGCTCCATTCAATTGTTTCAAAAGATCTCTCAGTCTCCTCTCGTACTCTCCGATGATTCCAACCTTTTCCGTGGTGTTTTGTTCTTGTTGTATCTCCAGAATATCCTCAAGATCCTTACCTTTGGAGATCTCATCATCGAGTTGTTTTTCCGATTTCTCCAACGCTTTCTGGAGATTCTCCCTTCTAGAGGTCTCATAATCAAGATCTGCCTCCAGCTGTTTGGCGGCTACTATCTTTTGCTCCAATTGATTCTGAAGACCCTTCCTTCTGGATTTCTCTTTATCAAGCTGTGTTTTAAGTTCCTTGCTTGTTTCTTCTTTTTGCCTCTGGAATTGTTCCTGAAGATCCATGCTTCTGGAGACCTCATCCTTGAGTAGTGCCTCTAGTTTTTTGATGGCTTCATCCTTCTGTTTCTTCAGCTCTTCCTGGAGATTCTTGCTTCTAGATTTCTCCTCATTGAGCTGTTTTTCCAGTTCCTTGGCTGCTTCTACCTTCTGACTCTCCAATTGCTCTTCAAGATCCTTGTTTTTGGTTTCCGCCTCATCGAGTTTCTTCTCCAGTTGTGCCACAAATCCCCCCAGAAACTCGTGAGTGTTCTTGATGGCTTCGTCTAGTTTTTGATCTACTTCGCCGTTATTTCTGTTGGGTGCCGCCATTTTGGGGGTACTGAAAAGAACATAACGTTTCAGGAAATCCAGAAAAATTGAAAGAAGATTGGGAGGATAATTGAGAAAGAAAACTTGCTCAAAAAATGTAAATCGAAAAGAAGAGAGGAGAGAAAAGGGGGGGGGGGGGAAACGTGTGTTAACGAACTCAAATAACTAATGCGTCAATGAAACAAAAGCCTGCCAACAATATAATGAAATTGATGAAACCGTAAAAAAGAGGAAGACTTTTGTTCACAAACTGCGTCAAAATTACTAAAATAATGAGAGAAAAAACGCGGTGAAATTGAATAAACCAGTCAATTTTTCACGGGAAGTAGATCAAATTTCGAGTTTCAAATCCAGTAGATCAACCACATAAAATATGAGCCTGATAATCTCCGATTCGATAGAAGTAGATCAAATAATTTATGAATTTCAATTTTAGACGCTGAAGAAAACAAAACAGCAAACTACAGTAGGAAAAAGGTGCATCGTGTGAAGACCATTTTATATTTTAGCGTCATGCCGCATCATGCGTATTTATTTTTCACAAAGGAACTGAAGAGGCAATAGTGAAAAACCTATGGGCACAAATAAAAACGAAAGAAACAAAGCGCAAAGCGTTCAAAAATAAAATGGTCTCGACACGCTGCGCTTTTTTCCATACTGTAATTTACTGGGATTTTTCCTTCGCTTGAATAGTTTCCTCATCACAAATTCTATGTGGAAGTTCACTAATCATTTGTGAACTTCCTGAAACCGTATTCTTTTTTCTTAAGAATCGCCATTTTTATTGATAAATAGCTCATTTGCTGCGCCCAGATAGATTCACCAAAATATTAAATTCATCAAAATATCGAAACAAAAATGGATGATTGAGTTTCACCACATTCTGAAACATTAAAATTAGATAAAAACAATAAACTAGGGTCACTAATTTTTCCTGGGTTCCAAAATTGTCTTTTTGTTTCTTTTACGTTTTCATGAAAGTCATTTAAAAATGATCAGAAATAAGAAGCGGTAACCAGATAGCACTCACCAGCTTTTGAAAGTTTATCAAACACTACAAATTCTATTAATTATAACTCAACTTCTTGGAACTTTCTTTTTTTTTTTAATTTTCGTTTCGCCTGGTAGATTAATTCATCTGCTTTGTTCGATGTATGCTGACTGAAAAACTGAATTTATAATCAAATGACATTTTTTAGCTCTTCATATTTTTTTGGTTTCACATAATCGATTAGAAGTCTTTGTTTTTCTGTTGAAATCAATTTTGTCGAAGTAGTAATTTCACAGATTTTGAAAGGTTATTGAACGAAAATCCTACGTATGTATTTCCAAAAACCGAAATGTTGAAACCGGAATGAATGGTTCAATCTCACCGCACTCTGAAACTTCGGGTTGAACAAGAAACAAGAGCAATGAACAACCTTTTTTTTTAGGTTTTGGAGTTTTTCTTAATTTTCATTGAAACCATTCGAAAAAATTTTAGATAACCATATTTTCAGAATCGGAAAATAGAAAGTTGTTGACAAATTCTGAATGTTTTGAAGCTGTAATAATTTTTTTGACCCTTACTCAAACAAGCTCACTATAAAAAGTTTCAGTAAAGTTTCATTTTGATAAACATTTCAAAATCCATTTAGAATTCTACTAGTTTTAATTCTACTAGTTTAAAAAAGTCAACTTCCTGCAATTGTACATTTTTCAAAGCATTTTTTTTTTTGGTTTTGCCTGGTAAACTAGTTTATTCGATTTTCACAGTCGATTGTGACGGAAAAAACGGAAAACATGAATAACCATTTTTAAAATTGGTACTCCACAAAATTTTCGGTTTCACATTTTTGATTAAATGTTCTGGTATTTGTTCAAAAAACAATTCCTTTGATGTTGCATTTGGAAAAAGTGATACTCATCAAAACGATATTTCTTCTTCCAGACAGTTCCGGTGAACATTTTTCATCATCTCTCCTCCACGCCATTCCTTCCCACTACTTTACCGCGCTCCTCTTCCTTTCCTCTAACCTTCTCTGCGTCTCTTTTACTCCACCACTTCTCTCTCCTCCGCGACGCTCCGCCCCTCCCACACGCTTTTTACGACGGGCGGCGGAACCCGGGAGGTGTCGGCTGCAGGTTTTACACTAGTCAACCCCCAGGCACGCAAAACTTTGTCATCAGTATGGGTCAATCTCTGATCTGCAACTGAACATGATGATAACGGGCGATGATCCATCGGTGATTATAACGCACGGCGAGGAGGGAACGCAATACCCACCTGTCTGCCCGAATCTGAGACCAATTTATGAATTATTGAAGACGTTCAGTCTTCGATCTGTTATTGAATTATAGTTTTGAAGTTAGGGGAATTGATTTCTGTCTAGAAATGATGAGACTGCGACTTTACTGAAGTTAGTTGAGTACGGAAAAACTATGTGCATAACTTATTATGGAAAACAATGATCTGGCCTAGCAGCTAGTCGTTGGGAAACAGTTTGTTGGTATATTGTACGCCAAAATGATATCGGTATGAGCAAAAATTGATACTCTTATGTGGAAGTTTCGAATCTGTAGTTTTTTCTTTTTGGAATTCTACAACTTGTGGGATTCAGCATGGAAACCTGTGAAAAGTCTTAACTTTCCTAAAAAAAATTATATACAGATTAGAAATTGATTTCCATCTGGAACTGATGAAACTGAAACTTTGAAGGATTTGTGATCAAATACTATTCGGTCTGTGACTCTTATGTGGAAATTTCGAATCTGTAATTTTTTGTTTTTGGGTTTTTCCAGCTTGTGAGATACAGCTTGGAAACCAAGAGTTTTGAAATTCTATCCCTGTTTCTTTGTGTTTGTAAAAGTTCAACACTAAACGAACACCTTCATTGAGCAATATGATCGTCACATTTTTTTTTATTTTCTATCAAAATCTTACTTCCCTGGATACACACAAAACTGAAGTTAGTAAACCAAAAATCAAGTGAACTAACTTATTACTGGGCTCTGGCAGTCTATAGTGAGCTGCAGAACGGGCAACCTTTCAACTGACGCGCCGTCATACCTGGGACCTGAATTTTCAATAGTAAAGTTTCATTGAAGTTTTTTAAATTGTAATATAATTCTCTTGTAAGTGCAAGAAAAATACAGTTATGTTTATCTGAACTCTTTGGAACTGTAATATTTTTTGTTTTGCCTAGTTTACGCTCATGAGTTCACTTTGGCCTTCCTACTAATAACCAAAGTATTAGGTTAGTTTTCACAAGATCTTGAAACAGTCGAAAAGTAGTCCCAGTTTCAACATGTAGAAAAAACTCCTGTTAACTTGATGATAGATGTTACCATGCTAAAAAAATGTTCAACCCGTACTAACTTACCCCGCAAGAAATTTCGATAGTTATCCACGGAAAAGAAGCATGGAATAGGGTACTGAGCAGGATACACCGCATAGACAATTGTGATTAGAGCAGAGAGAAATTCGCGATCAATGAGAATTAAGGGACATGTGAATAGAATTCCGAATAAGATGAAAACAAAAAGGACGAGGACGAGGGTCTGGGAATGTATAAATTATTGTCTGCGGGGAAAAACTCGCTGCTATAAAAAATTGCTGTTATAGTGACACCATTTTAATAATGAAGTATTCCACGAGCATTTCAAGAAGCGATTTTGGTGACCACTATTGTAGTTTTGCTATGTGAAACTCAAATTCTGTTTTTTCTGACTCTATTTAAAATCAATATAAAAGCCTATCCCGATTTCGCTTCTTCTTCTTGCTGGCTACATGCACCGAATTATTGTTTCAGTGGATGTAAATAATAAGTTGGTGAAAACCAGAAAGATGAAAAAAAAGTTTCAAAAAAAAAAACTATTGTGATTTCGGCAGAATTTTTCATTTTTAAAATTTTGGATTGTTCAAGTTCCTCATAAAATTTACTGATTTCAACAGCCCTTAAATGTGGTTAATGGGCAGGGGTGCTACTTGTTGCTGATTTAACTATAAAATTAAAAATCAAACACTCACTGGAGCCTGAAAGTCGGAGAATCTTCATCTGAAAGCCGATGCTGCCCATTCATTTCCAATTTATCTGGTAGGAGGGCAGCTTTGCAACTGAAAACGCATTCTATGTCTGTTCTGATGAATAGCTGCACAAAAAATAACAACGGTTTCGTGCTTTTCAGATAATCACCCCAAGCTGATCCAAAGTATTTCATAAGCCTTTTCCTATTTCAACTTGTATATAGAAATTTGAATAAGCAAATCCCTATTCCTTTCTACACTTTTTTAAATGAAGATAGAAAAATTACGTTTTCTCTTGAAGGACAATATCACAGTTTCAAAATTTTGAGGTATTCGGATGACACTGATGTAAGCTTAATACGGGCCTAGTGTACATTTTTGTAAATAAGCAAACAAGTATCATATCAGACAATAAAAAATTACAGTTTTATTGAGCTGTCATGACATCTAATGTGATTCTGATTTCCAATGTTGATTCATTCTGTATTTTCAAACTGAAGATTCAACCTTTTTAATCCATTAAATGCCTTTGGGACTACTGAATTTTAATGAAGCTTCACTAAAGACATCATCGAAGAGGCGCAGATTCGTATTTCCGTACATCCTTACCGGCAACATCCTAACCCAGAGGAATCACACAAAACTAGCACATCAGATTCATGTATGTTCCCATTTTCTTCGGTGCTTGTGTGCAAATAAGGAACGTCAGAAGGAAGTTGGAGAGAGTAACAATCTCGAATGAGATCAGCTGGATCAATGTTTTTAGGAATTTGAAATCATTAGTTTGCATTGTGAAGGAAGAACTGGAAAAACAGGAGAGAATGGTATTGTGAGAAGATAAAATAAATACAATGTTACCGAAACAGGAAATTGGAATCAAAAACAATTTACAAAACATATTGTGGGTAAAATTTTATCAAATGAAGTGGGAATACAAAGTAAACCTAAAATGATATTGTAAAGAAGTGCAGTCAAAATAATGTTGTCGAAACACGAAATTAGAAGAGGAAGTACGATAATCTACAAAATAAATTGTTTGTGTATATACTTTTGGTTCCAAAAAACCGATAATGTTAAATAGAATCAGAGAACCTAGAGACAGAGAAATCACGTGCTTCCAATAAGAGTGGACAGCTCTCACTCATTCTACTTCATCATCGAGTTATACGAAACAATTACTGTATCAAGGTGAGCACAAGCTTACCAGATAGATCGAGAGAGGCGATAATTTTCCAAATGGAAATAAACTCGCTCTAATCCTAAAGTAACCTGAAGTGATAAAATACTGTTACACTAACAACATATTCTGAAGTTTACTAGCAAGATTAAGTGAATTAATGATAGGGTGAAAATATAAGCAAAATCGGTAGAAGTTGTCAAGACTTTCTAGGTATATGAGATACTCTTGACGATAATAAAGTTTATAAGAATTTTACTGTTCTTTTCAGTTTTCTTCAATACATTCAAAATTCCTATCATAATTTTTTTATAATATCCGATAAAATAATCGAGTTTCATGTTTTTTTAATAATCTTGTCAATCAATTGACAACTATGAAACGTATTAGAAACAGGAATAATACAGAGCGTCGTCACAAAAACAAACTAGAGCAATAGGATATTCATTGAAACTAGGATTACTGTAACCCTGTTATTTATAGTCAATAACCATTTTTTATAAGTAAGTCTGTGAGATCACTGAAAACACACTCTGTATCGGTTCTGGTGCAGAAAAATACAGTTTCCTGCCTTTGAGAAAAATCATACAGAACGAGGCAAAGTAATTGTTGGAATCAAATTTATTTTCTGTGACTAAATATTGTTGCTTCAATTACTTTAATGTATTGGGAAAAACAATGCGAAATAAATTCCTTTTGACTTTTCTCTGTTCCAATTTGCTTATGTGGGAGTCAAGACCAGTTTCTCGATAGTCACATCATCAAACTCTGTAGAGTGACAGTGCTTCATTTTCTTGAAATGCATTATCACAGTTTCAAAATGTTTTAACATAACAATATGAAAATCGCGATAGCTTAATTAAAGACCTTTTATTCTTCAATGAATAACCAATTTTTAAGGTTTTAAAAATGGATAAAAAGATTCCAATGACCTAAAGTTAGCATACAGAATAAAGAAACTACTGAAAATAGTCACATTTTACGTAATATTCAAAACAGTAACAGTGAGTTCAAAGCCCGTCTACATCGTGATAAATTGTTTTGGAATGTTCAACATAGAAATTGTGTACTTCGTGAAACAATAGATTTCCCTACCCACCCATTTTGAACCTATCTATTCCGCCCCAATTCAAAACTGGAAACCTCCTTATTTATCAAAAACTCTTTCACCCATATTGGCAGTATCCGATTTCCACGAAATCACAGCAGCCGCATGGAAAACGTGTAGTATAATATGTGTGGGTG
>GL380349.1:95529-106180 GCA_000143925.2 Caenorhabditis brenneri
GCCAAAAAAGCTGAGTGTCGTCAATTAAAATGCTAGGTCCGCAAGCGCGAGTTTGCAGACAATTCTACAAAAATTCTACAAAATGTTGACTACCGTACTCCCTTTCACCCTCCTTTAAATGAAGTTTTTTATGGGAAAACTAAAACAACTTATTGAAACATTAGTTTTCTCGGAGGTGTACTAGAATCGGAATAATCAAAAGATATTTTATTTTAGTACTTGACGTTTTCGAAAGTGGTAGTGTCCTATTTTCTAATTGTTTGCCGTTAACTCAAGAATTGATAGTTTCCAGTTTCGAGTTATTGGTTTTGCTAACAACCAATTCGATTTTCTAATGAGTCTGTGAAATTTTTTCACATGTCCACAACGAAGAATCGATATTCGAAATGTACTTCTATCCCATAAATTGTTGTTCCAAAGCAACCAAAAATGGAACCTGTTTCGGATAGATTCAACCAAACAATTGAACAATGATATCCATTGAACAATAGTAAAGAGAACAGCAAAAATTGATCACCAGAAACCTGATAAGTTCCCTTATTTCGGAGATTCCGTGGGAAGTTTCAACTCAAAATGAAATAAATCAACGTTAAGAAGCATTTCTCGACCCGATAATCTTAAGCAGAAATAGGTTGACTATTTCTTACCCAATATACTTGTCATTACTTTTATTGAAGTTTCAGGATGATCATAAAATGCTTTTTCAGCCTGTTCAATAATATGCGACAGTTTTTCGGACTTCATACACGATTATTACTCCTTGAAGACTCTTCCTCATAAACTCCAACTCTTGCAGTTTTACATCGAAGACTGTCGAAGAAATCTGAAAACTTGTTATTTTCCGAGGAATAGAAACGAACACTCAATCTCTCGAAAACCACTTACTTGAAACAGCAATGCGATAATAATCCACAAAAAACAAGATTGGTAAGGGATCCACAGCTGGATACAGTGCATAAACAAATGTGATCGGAGCTGATAGAAACTGGCAGTCAATTTCAAAGATTGGAAGGATGAATATAGTGCCAAATGGGATGAATAGAAGGAGGATTGGAATGAAGGTCTGGAATTAGAAAATTACTGTTTCATGAACTTCATGAACATGCATATTTATTGGTCGAAACAGTCACAAACAACCTCAAATCAACCAACCTGTGCCACTAGTGCCTTGTACAATTGCATTTGTAGGTTCTTCGAGTACCTACTCTCCCCTTGTTTCAAAAGCGCTCTGATTATCAGATAACTTTTTCCACCGGCAAAAATGACCACTACAAATGGGATTGTCATAACAATCAGAAACAGTGCAAATCCCATAAAACTCCTGTCGCTAATTATTCGAACACCGTTTTTGTCATACGGGTAGAAGGCTGCTCCAGCATAGGCACAGTCGTCAATTTCCAAATCGAAGAACTCCTTGACAGTTGTTCTGGAACAAATATTTAGTGGTGTTTTGAGAGAAGAATGTCTAAAAATTATTCTTCGCTTTTTGTGACAAAAGTGAAACAGTAAATTCCAAAGCATGTATACTTGATTGGCAAGAAACTCTCCCCAGATAATTCAAGTTACTTTGAAACCGTTACCTAATATACTCAGTTTTCAGTGGGTCCATTGAGAAGAGGGTGAAACAAACTGTAAACCAAAGGGCGCCTCCAGCAATTGGGAGTAAGAACCAAAGGATAAGGAATTTTTCCTGGAAGAATCGAAGGCGGCCTTGTCTGGAATGATGTTGTGTGTGAGAATAATGCTACCCCTGACTAGAATCGGTCAGATCAGAACCAGAACTTTCATTTCTTGACTTTGACTGCCTAACCCAGTATGAAATTTATACGGTTCAATTGAGATTTTTCTTCTCTAAAATTCCATGTATTCATGTAACCAGATTTTTTTCATCATGACTCCAGAGCTACAAATATTCAGTTTTGGATAGGAGCAATCCGGAGTAGCATAGCAACGAGAGTTGAACAACTACCTGAAGTTTGCATGAGAAAACTAAAATAACTTTTTGAAACATCTGATTTTTTCGAAACCAAGTCATGGTAGGTAGGCAAGAAAAGTTCCGGTTGAGGAGCTTTTGGAGAACTAGAATCTTGAAAGTTGACTAAAACTTCCTATTTGCTATTCTTAATGTTCTGAATGCCTGTCAAATGAAAAAGTGTCACTGTCTAAACAGTAACTTATTTTAGTTCCTGACTGTTTGCTGTTGATTCGAAAAAGTGTTATTTTACAGTTTCAAACAATCCATTTGGCTCACAACCAATTTAAATTTTCAATAGAAGGGACTTAAAATTCTAACCTTTCCAATGCAAATAATCGATAAATGAAGTGTACTGCTATCCCATAAATTGTTGTTCCAAAGCATCCACACATGGTACCTGCAAAACAAAATTCAATGTTTCAATATCTTTAGTTATCTCTCTGGAGTTTTTAGTAACAATAGATTTTGCATTTCTTTTAAAAACTCACAAATCAATATCTCAGCCATCCACAGCGGAATCCCTCGGCTCCGATAATCCATGACCATGAAGAATGCACTTTTGTAGGTGTGAATGTTCTATAAAGTCAATTTCTAGAATTTTTTCGGCAAGTTTTATTTATGTTACCGGCTGCACAATAATATCCATCGATGAAAAGAATATAGAGAAACAGCAGAAATAAATCATCAAGTGTCGATAATTCCCCATTTTCTTCGGGGATTTCGTTAGGATTAAATAGATCAAACTGAGGTTTATAAGCCATGAAAATACCACAGAAATACTTTGAAACGCGAATTTTATCGCTTCAAAGTCACGTGCTTTGATCTTATTCATTTTTTCTAATGAAAAAAGTCAGAAAAAGAAGGAAAAAAAGTCGAAAAGATGGTTCGGTTGAATGAGCTAATTTGCGTGTGACAACGGAAATTAGAGAAGGGAGGAGTAGGTATTGTAGTCTAGACTCGAAAACCAGAAAAATACAATATTTTAGTTATTGAGAACGGAAATTGAGAGTAGTTTGTGTGTTTTTTGAGTTATGTGAAGATTAGAAAAAGATATTGTTTTCTGAATGATAGAAGGACAGGGTACATGAATCTGATGACGTAGTGGAAGTGTGTGAAAATTGGGAATACCGTAAATTCTCTAATTGAGGTGCATGCAACTCTATTTTTCGAAGACTCCCAGAGAGTGCACCACTATTGGAGGGACACTTCAATTGGAGGGTGCAACTCTATTTTTCCAAGGCATCGCCAGAGTGCGCCACTATTAGAGGGGCACTTCAACTGGAGGGACACCTCAATTAGAGAATTTACGGTAATTGAAATGCTGTAAAACCAGTATTTTCTTCAACCGAATTAATTCCATCCAGATTTTTAATTGTAAATGCTTTTCTAGAAACCGTAAAACATTTCTTATTCAAAAATGAGTTCATAGTGTCTCGATCTTAAAGGAATATTAAAATTTGGCCGTAGATATGAATTAACTTCAGATGGATGCTGAACTGATATGCCGTCACTGAAACATTCAAAAATAAAAGATAAAAGCAGTTTTTGATCTAGAAAACAATAACACACGGAAACAACAGCAACTAACTTGTGTAAAGTGTCAAAAAAGAAGACAATGTTTCCCGTTACATCACGTTCAAAAATACGAACTCACGATGAGTCATGAATGTATATTCCGGTAACCAAGTGGCTTCGGTAATACATGGAAATGAGATAGCCATAATGGAATAACGCCTTGGTTTTCCTAAGACCGGCCAAGAAAATTAAGACCGGCCGAAATAAGACCGGCAGAAAATAAGACCGGCCGAAGAAATTTTCGACCCCTGAAAAATTATCACCGGCCGAAATATCACCGGCCGAAAATAACACCGGCCGAAGAGACAAAACCTTATCACCGGCCGAACACCAAAATAAGGCCGGCCCAAATCTATGAAAGGACCAACCAAGAATTGAAAATAATAACCCGGGAAACCCAAATTTCCAGAATCAATAACTTGATTTTCTGCTATGAAATCTTTTTCGTTGTACTTCCTAAGCCTGTTTGGATAGTGGGCCAAGTAATTCATCCTTCGAAGCGTAAAACACCACTATTAGAACAGCAAAAGAACAAAAGATCCATTTGGAGCAAAAGTTCAAAACATACAAAAAAAGTCCACAATTATTGGCCGATCCTTTCACAGATTTGGGCCGATCTTATTTTCGAGCTCGGCCGGTGATAAAGGTCTTCTCTCTTCGGCCGGTGTTATTTTCGGCCGGTGATATTTCGGCCGTTCTTAATTTTTTCGGCCGGTGTTAGGAAAACCAAGCCGGAATAGCATGCATTACTGAAACATTCAAAAAATGTTATATTCAAACATCTGGAAAATCAACATTCTGGAAAACCCAAAAAATTAAATTTGAAACTTCCAAATCAACAAATGAATGATAATAATTTTTTCCGCTTCATGAGCTTCAGAAACGATGACTCATTAATGGATGTTCGGTTGTGTAAGTTTTATTATTAATTAAAATTGTTCTGCTTTTTCCAGAAAGAATATTTTATTTCAATTTTCAATGGTGATGAAACATTTCGGAGACTTTTCATGCAATTCTGTAAATACAAGAACAGATAGTCCGCAAACACCGAACAGATAGTCCGCAAACAGTAAAAACTAATGAGAAGTTTCCGTAGCGCTCCTGCTCTAGTGACTTTTAAGATATCGTTGTTTCTTCACTATTAGCGCGTTATTTCTGATGATCAGTAATCTAAGGGAATGGCATTGTGACTGAATAAACCGAGGTCCTGGCGAGTTGAGTGGCTAGTTGAATGCGAGGTAACTGAAACGTTTCGGAAAATTCAATGGAAAATACACTTCCTATTCCATTACACGTTCAAGTGACTCTGTAAATGGGTTTGCTTGAAATCAATTATATGATTTAGGAAAACCTTATTGCTTTGTTGCAAACAGAAAACCAATTCCATATGGAAACCCAGTAATTCCCAAAGTTTGTCTAGAGAATAGAAAACAAGTTATTACCGTTTTCTGCGGGTCATAAAGCAAAAATGAAAAAAACGCTGTTCTATTACCGTTCTTTTCGGTTTGTATTCAAAAAAGCGTTTTCGTTAAATAGTATACAAGTTCCTCGATCTAGCAAATGAAAACAGTGATCTGTAACAAACAAAACTGCAGAAAAACTGAATAAGACATCAACCCAATGAAACAGAAAGAAACTTTTGGTTTCAAAATATTTTATGAGTGGGTTCTCAGTTCACTAGAGCCACTACTGGCTGGACTAACTTCTAGTAAGAAACTATGTCTTTTTTCGATAATGCGTGAAAGAATATAATGATGAATATAGTTCCAAATAGGATGAAAAAGAAGAAAACAGGGATCACAGTCTGAAGAGAAAAACCTTAATTCGAGGGCACCTTCACTGAGTTCACAAAACCTGAGCTATCAAAGCTTTGTACAACTGCAACTGAAGATTTCTGGCAAACTCTGACTCTCCGTGGTCCAATAGGTTTTTCACTTTGCTGTAACTTTTTGCTCCACAAATGAGAATTGTAAGAAATGAAATAGACAGAAGCGTCAAATAACAGGAGAATCCAATGAATGATCTCCAACTGATGAATTTGACTCCTTTCTCATCCAGAGGATAGATAGCCGCCGCACCATATACACAGTCCTCCATTTCTAGGTTGAAGAATTGTTTGACTGTATTTCTGGAAAATAGAACGTTTCAATGAACTTGTAAAAGGCATAGGAGTTGACGCTATATTACTGCACCGAAACGAATGAGTCGGGGAATATGCTAAATGACTGTGCTTTTGGGATTGATTCTTAGTAACTGGATGTTTTCGGATCAAAATTACCAACAACATGCTATAAATCCACAGTTAATAAATCGAATTATTTTAACACAGTTTTTTATAAGTGATATGAAACAGGGAGTTTAGAATTACAATATTCGGTTTCTTCCTGTATCATGAGCAAACATTCTTCATAATAGGGTATACATTATAATTGAAGTAACTCTAGTTTTCGTATACCTCCCCATTGGATTTATTCAATCTTAAATAACTCTAGTGCAATCTTTATCATCAGAAGTAATCACGACCAAGGGTTGTCATTATTGGTATCAAACTAGTTCGGATTGACATACTACCTCTTTGAAACAGTTAGGCTTTCAGTTTTCTTCAATCCAGTTTTTTCGCAGAAAATCACTCTTCCAGATATCATATTGCTTGTTTAAAATAGTTTGTTAATACGTTGTTTGGAATTAGTGCCGATGGAAATACCTTACAAATTTTACAAACTTCTACAAACCTTCACTGTTTCAATACTCTATTGAATCAAACTTCTAAATTACTAAGCAGTATGTAATGAGGATTAGATTTATATAATATCTTAGCACACATTAGATCGGCAGCGAAGTCTATTGAAGATACTTATACCCGCTTTGAAACAGTTCCGTTTTTAGTTTTCTTCAGTCTATCTTTTTCTGGAAATCAAAAGTTTGTTTCGGCTGAATAAGTTGTGAGTAGTTGTATGTCAATAGTTTTTCCAGACGAAAAAAGTCAGTTTCAGTGTTTCGTGGAAAGTATTTTTCGTTTTTATTCCCCGATACAATAGGAGTTCGAGATAAATAGAAACTCAAGGAGGGTTATTCATCTTCTCTGATGGTGTACCCTGAAAGCACAGGATGTTTTGTATTCTCCTACCTATTTGAAAAAGTTAATGTTTATCAAAAACCCTTTTCCTTGTCAGAAATTGATTTTTAATTTGTCCTTTTGTTATGAACCTATTAGGAATACGTAACAAAGCATATAAATTCCAACTGAACTTTACTGTTCTAATACTCTACCAAATTACTTATCCGGTCAAGTTATCAGTTATGCCATATTTGTTTGAATTATTAACCTGATATATTCCGTAGTTGGCGTGTTCCTAGGAAACGCAGTCCTAGTCACAATGAACCAAATGGTACCTGCCAGGAGTGGGATGCTGAACCAAAAAGCCAGGTACTGAGTATTGAAGTATCGGAGGCGGCCTTGTCTGGAAAAATCACAAGATTCGATCAATCGCAGAGTAACTCAGAAAAATGTACATAGAATAAATGAAACAGTTGAAAAATTTTTTTTTAACTCATTTATGAAAATACTCGGTTCTTATCCAACCTTTCCAATGCAAAAAGTCTATAAACAAAATGAATCGCTATCCCATACGCTGTGACACCAATTAATCCACATAGCAGACCTAAATATTAGGAAATTTTCCAATTTTCTCATTACGACTCACCGATAAACACCTCAGCAATCCAGAGTGTCAAATGTCTATTCTTCACATCGACCACCATGAAAAACTCACTTTTGTATGTTTGAATGTTCTAGAACTTCAGGTTCTTTTAATATGCAATGAACCCAGGAGAGGTACCGGTTGAACAATCACATCCAAAATACTAAAAACCATTGAGCAACAGCAAAAATAAATCATCAAATGTCGATAGGTTCCCATGATTTTTGGAGATTTTGTGACTATCAGGTAGATCGAAAGAATGTTCACGAATATTGACAGGATGACAGAGAAATATTGAAAAGTGGTTTTTAAACTGGCAAAAGTTTCAGGTGACATGTTTTGAGGGACAAGAAAATTATGTTAGGTGTATGTTGATGATCATTGTCGTAGAGGTTACCTAGAAACAATAATTGATATGTCTTATCGGTAATGTTGTGGAGGACGGAACAACGGAAAAGAACAATACGCTGGTAATGAAATGTACATAACGAAAACATATTTATCTTGAACGTGAAAAAGAGAAAATAATTATTTCAGATGAAATAATATTTCGTAGAACGTGCCAATCCGTTTTGCTCCATCCGGTCTTATCTCGCCCGAAATGCCGGGTTTGGACTACTGAGCCTCTATCCGACCCGACTTGGTTCCGATGCGGACAGTTCTAATACGGGTAGCGCAAAAATTTTTGCAATTTTTTTTTCAGGATTCTCGGAAAGTAAACTATTCTTGAAAACTTCAAATAGCAACAGAGGAAACATATACTTTTTGAAGAAGCTAGCTAAAATAGCAATACAAAACTGGAGGAAAGTTGGAGCTGTGAAAGTGCAAGCTACCCGCAGATTACTTCGTGACAGGCGGATTTGTGAAACTAACATTTCGAAACGGAGAAAAAGGTCAAATATTGAAGCACAGAACTACAGTTTCTGAGCTGAATTCAATTCGTGATTCGTAAAACCAAAAACAGTGTTCTAGGAAATTTTAGACTGAAAATTAGCAATATGAATGCTTCCGCAAAAAAAACGTTTCATGATTCGTGTATCTAACTTTCCGTTTCAGTTCAACCCAATAATAGGTTATTCTCAACAACAAAAAAATTGTCTCGAAAACACAGGTGCAAAGCTAACAGCCTCTGATGAGATATTTTAAATCCAAGATTCGTCACAATATTAATGAATACTTTCTTAAGTTTCTGAAATGAACGCTTTGAAACAGAAAAATAAAACAACTATCTAAAGCTCTTGAATCCAGAATTATGTGTTTCAATATTGTTGTAGCTAACGAGGTTAGCTTTCATTTAGCTGTGACGGTTGATGCGAATATATCTTGCTCAACTGACCAAAGTAAAAAGAAAACAGAAGGTAGATATAGTCTATAGCTCAGCTTTTTCGTTACATCTCATGTGTGTCTGTGTATGACTAGATATACTCTGTGAGACAAAACATGTTCATTGACAAAATACCGTTTAAAAAAAATTCAGTTCCGGACAAGTTAGTTCAGGAACTCAATCAAAAAACATGTAGTAAGTCTGAGATTGTACTTTTTTCGAAAAAAAAATTGCGAATGCTTTTCAACGGAAGATGGTTTAAAAAGAAAAGTTCTATGCAAACATTTATTCATTAACATGAGTTTCTTAAATTTGAACTTGGCCAATTAGAGTCATTTTCTCGTACAATCTCTGATGTAGACATTCCAAAACAGAAAATTCATCAAAAACCTGGTGATAATCTTCGAATTTATATTCGCATAATTAAGCATTAGTGTATTTGGCAGAATCCGCTTTGAATTGAGTGTGCTCGATTCAGAAAACTGAACTAGACTTGCGTTTAATGAGAAATATTTTATTATCAGGTAAAGTTTTGAAACTATTTGAAATTATCATTCAATTATGTCTCTCCAAGGATTGAAATTTACTTTTTCATTTTTGACACCTCAGTTTTCAGTGGATCCATTGAGGACAAGATATCTCCTGGATGAATCGAAGGCGGCATTGTCTGTAACTGTATTTTAGAATGGGTTTGAATCGTATGAGAGCCGGTTGAATCAGAGCCAGCCGCACTCCAGAATCAGAACTGCCATATTTTGATTTTGGCTGCCCAACCCAATATGAAATTTATACGGTTTGATAGGGATTTGTTTTCTCTACAATTCCATGTATTCATGTACCCAGATTTTAGAAAATCAAGACTCTAGATTCACAACTATTCAGTTTTACTTAGAAGTGATCCGATAGGAAGAAACAAGCAACTATCTGAAGTTCACACGAGGAAACTAAAATATCTTTTTGAAACATCAAAATTTTCAAAATAAGTCGTGGTGAATAGGTGAGAGAAGTTCCGGTTGAGGAGCTTTTGGGTAACTAGCATTTTTGAAAGTTGACTAGAAATTATTAAATGTTACTCGCAATGCTTTGATTACTTTCCAATTGTACAAGTGCTACCGTCAAAACAGTCAAAAATTTTTCATAAAAAAAAGTTTTATTCCAAATTGAGAAGTGCTAGTGCTAGTTTCCAGTTTCAAACTATTGGCTTAGCTCACAACCAACTTGGGTTTTTAATAAGTTTTCGAAAAATGCTTTACCTTTCCAATGCAAACAATCGATAAATGAAGTGCACTGCTATCCCATAAATTGTTGTTCCAAAACATCCACACATGATACCTGCAAAACAAACTTCAATGTTTCAGTACTTTCAGATAAATTCCTGGAGCTGATTTTGTAACGATAATTCATTTGCTATCGACGTAACCCACAAATCAATATCTCAGCCATCCAAAGCGGAATCCCTCTGCTCCGGTAATCCATAACCATGAAGAATGCACTTTTGTAGGTATGAATGTTCTTTAAAATCAATTTTCTATTTCAATTAAAAACTTCCATCACGTCTACTCACCGGTTGCACAATGATATCCATCGATGAAAAAAATATAGAGAAACAGCAAAAATAAATCATCAAATGACGATAATTTCCCATTTTCTTCGGGGATTTCGTCAAGATTAAATAGATCAAACTGAGGTTTATAATCCATGAAAACACCACGGAAATACTTTGAAATGCGAATTTTATGGTTTCAAAGTCGCGTGCTTTGATCTTATTCATATTTTTTAATGAAAAAAGTCAGAAAAAAAGAAGGAAAAAAAAGTGTCGAAAAGATGGTTCGGTTGAATGAGCTAATGTGCGTGTGACAACGGAAATTAGAGAAGGGAGGAGTAGGTATTGTAGTCTAGACTCGAAGACCAGAAAAATACAATATTTCAGTTATTGAGAACGGAAATTGAGAGTAGTTTGTGTGTTTTTTGAGTTATGAGAAGATTGAAAAGGATATTGTTTTCGGAATGATAGAAGGACAGGGTACATGAATCTGATGACGTAGTGTAGTGGGTGAAACCTGGGAATAATTGAAA
>GL380350.1:6549-17695 GCA_000143925.2 Caenorhabditis brenneri
CAGAAAGTATTTCCAACACATATTTTATCCACGCACTAACAATGAATTACAGTTGGCTGTTTTAGCTTTTTTTTTCTGAAACAGTAAATATTTCTCGCTGATTTAAAATAAATCATCTTTGTCTAGGAGGAATTTTTTTTCAAAATTACTGTCAAAAAATAGTTACAACATGAGACGTTGATTGATTTGAATGAACCAAAGTCCGCCCCTCTCATACAGTTTCCTACCAATAATTCTTATGGACTTTTTCGCTTTCAAAAAATTTCTCCAAACGTTGCTCCGTTATTCCGCTTTTAATAACAAGTGTTTTGCGGAATTTCATTCAGAGTCGTAAAACTTAAATCTTTTATTTTCATTTACATCACAATGATGGAAATTCTGTGATTAGTTCTGTCTTCAATCGCTGAAATGATACCTGTTTCTGAAAATTCTATGGGTACCTAAAAATTGTTACTGTTTCATCGGGGATGAGTTTGTTGATCTCGTTGAACCAAACGATGCCTGGGAAGAGGATGAGAAGGGCGATTGTCTGGTTAAGGCTCGCCTGTCATGTTACACTGTTTCCTCATCAGTCATTGTAATCTCTTCGGAGATCTGTCATTCATTGTAGTCCCCTCCATTTTTACCTGTTGTGTTTGACGTGTTGACTGTCAGGAGCAGATGGTGACCCCATCCCTCTCAGGTTTATGGCCTCCTCTGCGCATTCTGTAGACGGTAAAGAGACTGCTTGGCCTCATTTTCTTTTGTCGTCGTCTTCGTTTTTCCTATTGACTTTCTTTGTGTTGGTTCTTTTAAGAGTCATGACCACTTTTCCACTTCTAAAACTTCCAAGTCAAAAAGTGATTATTCGAGTACTACAATGCATGAATGGACCGGAATTGTGAGTTTTACTAAAAATTTTTACGTTTTGGAGTAGTTGATTTAATGTGAACCGATTTTCTGGAAAATTTTTATACTGAAAAAGTACTTCGGTTCTATTATTACGGAATGTCAAAATGTCAATTTAATCAAAAATCCGATACTTGTTTTTGTCGGTTTCAAGATATTTTCAAGCCAAAATAAGCATTCTATCAAATAAATATTTTTTCCAGACTCCTTCTTTCTCTTCTCTCCCACTCAAAGCTCCCAAGTTCATTATCAAAATCGGTTCAAGAATCAGTTTCCTGAGGCTATATCGAAGTATGTACTAAAATAATTTCCACCGGAGACCTGAGCAGAAAACGCTCGATAGACCGCCCGAAAAAGTGTGGATTCATTTGAGACATGGTGACAGTCCCCCTTATATGGTGCTCCATAAGAATACTTTGAAACTGGATGAATGGCTTGAGCACTGTCGATACATCTTCAACTGCAGCGAACCTCATCAACTGAATTTTGATCCCTAGTATAGGAACACTGTCGACTTGGAAATTTTGAAAGCGTTACTCAGAAAATACAAATATTTATTGGTCGCTGTTAAGCAAGAGAGGATTACTGTAGCACAACAGATCCTGAGAACTTTTCTTCCGGATGTCAGAAATCTAAGTTTAGATGGTAATCCATTTTTGAAAGGTGATACTCGTCATCAGAAGCTGTTGTGTCAGAATTTCGAAAGTCTCGGCTTAGGATTTCAACAAGATTATCAAAGAATCTCACTGAATGACTTGTTGATTTGCAATGCATCTACTCTTAATCTAAGCCCAAATCAGAACTTCAAATGGATCAATGAATTCCTGAAGTTATGGATAAAAGGAGCCAATCTTCGCCTTCGGATGTTGAAAATCATTCAGACAACACCTGTGATTAGCGATGATGTAATCAGAGGAATTCGAATTATCAAAGAGATTCCTGCGGAGGAAGCGATTGTCTATGATAATTTAGAGATAACTTCCCCTAATAGAAGGGCAATGGATATTCGGAGATATGATGGAACAAGAGGAACGATTATCATTCAATGCAGGAGCTTTTGGTTCCTTGTGTGGAATTAATTGAGCAAAAAACCAGGCTTTCGATTCAATTTTGGAACAAGAAGTGGCATTTCGAAGATTGTTGGCCTAACTTTTTACATCGTTTTCTTTTTTCTATTGGCTGTTTTAACTTTTTTTGGGTCACGTAAAGGGTCACATTAAAAATCGTGGGTCACACTAAATCGACATTTGTCACGTTTTCCCGGACAGACCCCAAATTTTTACTGTATCAGTAAATGTTTGAAATTTATCGATTTTTGAAAGTCTTGGTTTCCAAGGTACATTCCAATACTATATTAAGCGCGTCGAAAACTTTTAATAAAACCTATTTTTGATGAGAAAAATGTTTGAGACTATATTTTTAACGGTACATTGAAAGTAAAAAACACTCGGATTATTTTTTGAAGTTTCAAAACAGTAAAATTTTCACTGATTCAAATGAAATTGTTGTTATTTAGTCGGAACTAACCAGTGTTCATAAAAAATTTCTTTTTTTTTTTGCTAGAAATGCGTCAAAGCCACATTTGCAACTAGGGCGATTGACAACTTTGCAACTGACTTGGACAAGTAAAACGTTTGTGTATTTGAGCCGTACAGAAACCACACTTCATTTACTGTTTCAAAAATTTTCGATTAAAATTCAAAGGGAGAAAGATCTTCAGTGATGTATTACTACAGTTTCTATTTGTACGGAATGGCGAAATTGAAAATCCGGAATGCGGAATGCGGAACACGGAATGGGTTTGAAATTTCCGGAACGCGGAAAGCGGAATGCGGAACAAATTCCAAAAACACAGAATGCGGAATTCGGAATTCGGAATGATTTTTAAATACCCGGAATCCGGAATTGAAAAAACGGCGGAATGTGGAATCCGGAGCGCGGAACGCCAAACTTTCAAGCCAGTACAAACATACCTCTTTTTCCAAATACAATTATTGAGCTCGAATTGAGATCTTTGTATGTCTGAAGCTCTAAGTTTTTTAACGATTGACTCAAAACCAAAGCTGTCGGCTTTCTCGGCTTTTTGAAAAAAGCCGAGGCCGAGGTTCAACGAAACTTTTTGAAAGATGTAGAATTTTCACTCAAATCTCAACTCAGATATGCGTAATGATTAAAAAACACTTCAGAAATAACAAATCAAAGTATTTGCCGTAGATATTTTCTCGAAAAAAGACAATAAAAAATTAGTGAAAAAAAACGTTCTCTAGCAAACCGAATAGAGAGAAAAAGGGGTTTATTCAATATTTTTAGTCCTATTCACAAAGAAAAATAAAAAAAAGGACATAAAAAAAAATTTCTTCGTCGACCCTCGGCCGGCCGAAGCCGCGGCTTTTTTCAGAAAGCCGCGGCCTCGGCTTTTTTTCGGCTGGCCGCGGCCGGCCGTACGACAGCTTTGCTCAAAACTCAATTTTTCAAAAATACACAACTTTCTGTTGTAACGGAATCTGTTCAAAAATTTCGGAACGCGGAATACGGAATGCTGAATAGATTTGGAATTTCCGTAATACGGAATTCGGAATCGGAATGGAAAAAAACCGCGGAATACGGAATTTCTTACACCTCTGATTTCTATCATGGAAATAAATGTTTACTGTTCCCAAAATTCAGTAGAATATCACATAAATAGTCAATTGCATTATGTAGAAGTTTTTCAATTCAAGTAATAATTATCAAACAGTTTATTTTTTTTTCGAAATTTCCTTTGAAACAGTTTATTTCCGAAACTTCCTGATTCATCCAAACGTTTCTTGTTTTTTTTTCTTCAACTTCACTATTCTATTACTGATATCTTGCTATGTTTTTCACTGTTCAAAATTTTTTCAAAGATTTATGGGGAAGGTCAACGTATCCATCTAGAAGGCACGAGTACCCAAAGGTGTTACACGATTCTATGTGTAGATAACTATTTTTTATTTCTCCAATTACATGCACAAAAAACGGTATATGTAGTGATTGATAGTTCCTGAAGTGACTAGACTTGAAATTCAAAAATTTACTACTTTTTTTCAGAAACAACAAAAAATATTTTTTTACTGATTCAAAAAAAACCTGGACTTCAGATTTATGAGCATCACCTGATAATGAGAATATATTTAGTATTTCTTAATGATTTATGGAAAGCTGAGAAAACTGCAAAATTAATACCCAAAACGAGCTAATGTTCACTGAAACTAGACTTTTTTTTCCAAAATTAACTGTTTCATTAGAACATTCTTGTTTTCAGTTTTATTCAATTTCCGATCTAGTGTTAGAAAGCTAGTTTTTGAAAGCGATTTTGTATTGTTTCAAAAGAAAACAACTCGCCTTGGATATTTGATATGCTGATGTGTTTCCATGTCTTTGTAAACGGTCAAAAAGTTATATTCAGAAAGAGATTTTATCATTAAAAAAGGAAACCCTGATTTTTCACTGTTTCAAAACTTTCTCACTAATGTATTAACAACAATCCCTGATTTCGATGTCCACTGTATTCGATTTTGAAGAATAGGAAGAACCTAATGTTGTAGATGTTATCGAGTCCAAAACGATGAAGGGGAAGTCAAAACCAACCATTCGAAATCACAAAAATTTAGTTTTCCAAAATTGGGGAAGTGAAAGTGTCCAATATTGGAAAATGTCCTTTTGAAGCTCCGCCCACAAATTGTTATGGCCTATGAAACCGTGTTTGAAAAGAGAGTAGAAAAACCGGGACTGAATCCGGTTGTACAATTAAAGGAGGACTGAAGTCACGTTTTTTGCATTGTTTTTATTTTTTGTTTCGTTTTATTTGCTCTCTCTATCAGCATTTTCCTCTTGGTTCATATGTCGAAAATCGCTCTGAAGCGATACGCATACCCCTCCCTGAAATGGAATCTCCTTTTGGTGGCCTAACCCGAGAGGAGTACACGGCCGAGTTTTCTCCAGTCAAGCCAGTGCGCGAAAATTTTCTGTTTAAATAATTAAATATTTTTTCTCGTTTTTTAACCTCTTTCCATTCTTTTCGTATGTTATTACTTCATTTTAAAACATTTCTTCAATTTGAAAACATTAAAAAACAGTATTCATGCGTTTGGAAAACTGTTTTTCGAAAAAATATGTAAATTCTTGTCGAATTTTCTATGTTCTGCCTTTTTCTCTCTGTCGCAGCATTTATTTCTGGGTTTTCAGGCTCAACAGCTCTTCGAATGGATTTTTCATGGACAAAAATGGAACGGAATCGTTAAAATTGTGTTAGTTTGTTTTTTCAAGAACTCCTTTTTCTCTCCGCGTTATGTTTTTTTTATCAGGTACTTCATGAACTTCTCCATCGTCTGCCGGTTTCTTCGAAGGAAACTCTTTTACGGTAAGCTACTCAATTCATTTTTTTTTCGGTCAAACTAAATGTTCAGAAACTTTAGTAAGTTAACGAAATGTGTGTTGTGAGTGATATTCATTTGAGTTGACATTTGTGTAGCTCAATTCTTTGTGTTTTATTCCAGGTGTGCCCAACTTCGACAGCTTCCCAGCGGCGACAACACATGATGCTCGATAGGAAAAAAGGAAAACAATTTTGACGGTTAGATTGATACCAGAGCTTCAGTTGTTCTCTCTGCCTCATGTTTTTCCAGGTTTTCTGTACCACGCGTCCTTCGCTGCCGGTTCGTTCGGTTCACCATGGGACAAAGAAGTGCATTGACAACTGGTATGTTTTTCTTTTAAAAACAGTTAGCGAACAAAACAAACAAGCTAGACGAAAAACATGCAGAAAAAAGTGCAAGACATAAACAACATGCTGAAAAAAATGCAAGAAAAAAAACATGCAGAGAAAATGCAACACATAAAAACATGCAAAAAAAATCCGAAAAAGATGAATTCCGGCAAACTGCCATGCTCTCCTACTCTATTGCATTGGCTCTATTCTTCGTCGCTGCTCACTTCTTTTCCAACCAAATCCGGACTGTATTTTTGAATTGTATACAGTTTTTGGAAGATCGGGTGAGCACGTGTGACTAAATTGGAGCGAGGGGCGAGAAGAACTGAAAGTGGAGTTTTGAGTGGAAACTGTAGGATTCTCTTCTCTTTCTCCACAACCAGTGAACTCCAATCCTCCATGACGCTTTTCTGCTCCTCAACGTCGATTTCGAGATCACCGATGTCTCTAAGCACCGATCTATCTTCAGCCATTTCCTCTGCTTCATTCTCGTCCACACTCTCATCATCACTATCTTCCCCGTCCCCATCACTATCCTCCTTCTCATCCTCCAAACCAAATTCATTGAGAATCATTTCCTCTAGCTCCATTTCGAACTCTTCCGGTTGGAATTCGTCCTTCTCATCACAGCTTCCAGTAACAGAAATCGAAGATGATGAACCTAAATTTTTTGATAACCAAACATTTCGACAACTAGCCACCTTTCTGAAGATTCTCGAAAATTTCCTTTCTCCATTGCATGGTTCCTTTTGTGAAAACATCCTTCCACACAATTCGTCTGTGTGTTTTCGAAAAATGGGACTTTTTGCCCACAACTTGTCGAATCCCCTCGAGTTTTTCAAGCTTCAAAGAATTCCAATGAAGAACTGATAGCTGCATTCTCATTCGGAATCCCTTTTCACTACTGTAATTACATCGAAATAGACTAGATATAGAAATAAACCCACAAAAAACGACTTTTCGGATGATATAACAGTGATACACTGTTGAAAGCCTCAACCTCCGATGTTGCCAAGTGAGGAGAGACATGTTGCATATCATCAATACGTTTTGGTGTGACAGCAAGGGCATAAAGAGAATCGTATGCAGTCTTGTCACCATCATCAGTCAAATCGAGATACTTCCCTGGTGTCTTTTTCAGTCTTCCATGTTCGCACTTTTTGAATGTTGTGAAGTGGAAGTGTTCAATATTCTAAATAGTGAGGGTGTTTGGGATTTTCAGCAATGTTTTACATTAAAAGCTCTATGCTGTCCTTGTATGTGGAGGAAAAAGGACATGAATTTTTCCGTGGCTAGTTGTCCATCACCAAACGAAGATGAAATTGAATGGTACAAGTGGTTGCACATTGGTTTCAACCAGTGTTTCACCGGAATCATTCCCACATAGTCTTTTTTCTAAATTCAATATCAGGATAGACATGTGAAGTTTCTACTGTAAATCTTTTTCTCACCTTCCATACGGTCTTCTGAAGGTTTTTGACGAAATGCCATATGTCATAATATGCTTCCATGTGGCTGAACTTTTCCGACAACATTTTCCTAACAGACATGTCCCTGTCTGTAGTTATTGATCCTACAAATACATCTTTTCCAGTTGCAGCAACTCTATTCTCCAGTCGACGTAATGCGATCTCTAAGGCTTTGGGTTCCTGTGCTTTGGATGATTCTAAATTTCAACGTTTCATTTACTCTTTCTATAACTTCTTGCCATTTCTTTCTTTCCTCATTGCCTCTACTTCAACTACAAGACCAGTTTCAACACAGAGTAGAGCATAGCGACAAACTATGGCGGAGAAACCGGGGCTATCATACATTGCATCGCCGGCCACATTGATTTCTCCAGTCTAAATTATTGTTTTGTACATTTTCAAACTCTAGTTATCTCTAAATTACTTCATCTCCTTTTGCAACTACAATACCCATAACATCTTCTTGCATTTTGGTGAATGCTCCCTCAATTGCTGGAGCTACTCGTTTGCTGACAATATTGAAATGTGCTCTTTCTGTGAGATGCGGAACTTGTAAAGCTTCGAAAAACTGTTGAAGTTTCTAAAATATACACTTCGGAATGATTAGCCTACTACAAACAAACTGAATACGAGATTCCACAAAGAGTAGACGCTGCGGAAACGTCACTGTTTACAGTTTTTCCGAAATCATTGCTTTTCGATGAACTCCATTTCCAGGTAGATAAACAGTGTGAACACGTCAGAATAGCCTGTACTAATATTGTAAACATAGATTTTCAGTTTCACCTACAGATACAGCCGCTCCCATACACTTCTGTGGCTTTATTTGGACATCTCTTGAAGAACATCTCTGACAAAATGAAAGCGTATCCATCAGAATACCCATGTCGACTAGAACATAGTTGAAGTCTAGTTTCGGAACACTTGGCACCTCTTCAACATGAACATCGGGAATGTACTCCTCATGATCCTCATATCCTTCTTCCATGTAAACTAAACGTTCTTCTTGGAGCTCACGCAGTTCTATTTCTTCTATAATGTCACCCATCAACGTTTGAATAGTGTACCTGTCCCGAGTATCAATGTTTTCAGGTGTTTCGATTCTCGGAATTTTGAATTCTGCACGACGTTTTCCAACAGGCAATCTAGCGAAATGTGTTCGACACACAAACATCTTCGTTTTCCCCTGAATTCGAGCTCCGAATCTAGGACCCAGTTCCTTTATCCACCTCTCCCTTTCTTCTTGACTTTTGGGGACTATCGTCATCTCTTTCTCAGGGCGGTGATCCCAGCAGTATGCACACTTTCTATCGAGCATCTTCAATTTTTTAAAATTTCCATTGCATGTAAAGCATACAATTTCGAAAAAATCTTGTCTTCTTGTTTACACATTATCTTTCTGCCAACAAATTTCAAACAATTTGATCAATTTTTATAAAACAGTTCCCACTTTATAATCATATACAAACAGATAAAGAAAAAATTATAGAAAAAAAAATCGCCATCTTTGTCCCATGGTGAACCGAACGAACCGGCAGCGAAGGACGCGTGGTACAGAAAACCTGGAAAAACATGAGGCAGAGAGAACAACTGAAGCTCTGGTATCAATCTAACCGTCAAAATTGTTTTCCTTTTTTCCTATCGAGCATCATGTGTTGTCGCCGCTGGGAAGCTGTCGAAGTTGGGCACACCTGGAATAAAACACAAAGAATTGAGCTACACAAATGTCAACTCAAATGAATATCACTCACAACACACATTTCGTTAACTTACTAAAGTTTCTGAACATTTAGTTTGACCGAAAAAAAAATGAATTGAGTAGCTTACCGTAAAAGAGTTTCCTTCGAAGAAACCGGCAGACGATGGAGAAGTTCATGAAGTACCTGATAAAAAAAACATAACGCGGAGAGAAAAAGGAGTTCTTGAAAAAACAAACTAACACAATTTTAACGATTCCGTTCCATTTTTGTCCATGAAAAATCCATTCGAAGAGCTGTTGAGCCTGAAAACCCAGAAATAAATGCTGCGACAGAGAGAAAAAGGCAGAACATAGAAAATTCGACAAGAATTTACATATTTTTTCGAAAAACAGTTTTCCAAACGCATGAATACTGTTTTTTAATGTTTTCAAATTGAAGAAATGTTTTAAAATGAAGTAATAACATACGAAAAGAATGGAAAGAGGTTAAAAAACGAGAAAAAATATTTAATTATTTAAACAGAAAATTTTCGCGCACTGGCTTGACTGGAGAAAACTCGGCCGTGTACTCCTCTCGGGTTAGGCCACCAAAAGGAGATTCCATTTCAGGGAGGGGTATGCGTATCGCTTCAGAGCGATTTTCGACATATGAACCAAGAGGAAAATGCTGATAGAGAGAGCAAATAAAACGAAACAAAAAATAAAAACAATGCAAAAAACGTGACTTCAGTCCTCCTTTAAGAAAGGGTGGTTTGGATGAAACGGGAAAAAATTTCTCAAAATTTTGTTCGTTAATTTTTAAGTGTACAAAATGATAGTAGCAATTTTTTTAGTCTCATTGTTTCAATATCTAGGCAATTGAAACAGTGATTTTTTTCTGTTCCAAAAATGTTCACATTTTCCAGCTAACCGGTTTTTCTCTATTAGCTTCGATATCAATTGTTTTGGTATCAGTCTTTTTAATATTTTCATGAGCATGAACTCGTATGTTCCGAATTACTGAATCAAGCATGTTTTAATATCAAATAATTTATACTGAAACAGAAAAAAATTTCTACTTTTCAGTTCGAATTCAACAATTCTAGCTCATTATGTGATTTTTTTTTCATTGCTTCAAACGATGTAATTGAACATTATTGATTTTAATCGGAGAAAAAACAGAAAAAAAACCATCTTGAAACAGTGAAAAAAATTACTGTTTCATAAAAATGTCATTATTAAGAAATAGTGAATTCAGATGATTTATTATATTAGAAGTAGGGTTGTTAAAACCGGCGTTTTCCGGCGGCAAATGCAAGTTTGAACTTTTGCATTTGCAGCACACGCCGGAAATGGAAACCGGCGTTTGTCGCCGGGACAATTTTTAAAACCGGCGTCAAACACCGGTTTTTTGAAAATTAGTGATTTTTTTTCATTAATTTTAATTGAATGCAACCCGGCGTTTGACACCGGTTTCAAAAAAGACAGGCGTGGAACGCCGGTGTAAAAAAAGAAACCGGCGTTCAATGCAAGTCACGTCAAAATGACCGGCCCTTCCTTACTTGCAACGGCGGCAATTAACAACCCTAATTAGAAGTGCAAAAAATTCATTCAGACTTTCCTAATTTTCTTCGGGGAGGTCGTGCAAGACACAGGTTCCTAGGATGGAAATAGAGCAAGAAGTGTTGGCCGTCGTCATCAGGTCGCGCAATATTTAACACGCGTTACCTGAGAAACTCGACATGCTGTAGTCACAAAAAAGTCAGGCTTGTCCGATCAGTCTGATATTACATGCATGTATACTACTATGACCCCTAATAACAAAAATCACAATTTGGTCTGGCCCCGCCCCCTTGATCCAGAGAAAAATCGATAATTGATCGATTTTGGAAAATTTTTCCTGTCAGAGATAGAGTCAAAATTTAACCGGAATCGAGTTTCTGGCAGTTTTTTGAGCACTTTTCATGTTCAAGTCGAGTTTCTATCTTCACTCCTTCATGTTGAAATCTTGGGTTGAAACTCGAATTTGTCAAGTTTTGACTGAAAATCAAAAATTTCAGTGTGAGGGATTTCGATGTCGGTTGATTCGATTCCGGAATATGAATCTACGCAAAATTCTGGACCGGAATTTCTTTTAAAAAGTTCATAAATCAGGGACCCTCAGTACGTTTTTTGCCGAAAAGTGTGAATTTTCAGTGATATTCCATGGAGGGGGGTACGTGGGTAAAAATCGAAATTTTCATATTTCGATTTTTTGATTGTTTTGAGTTATTCTGATCATAAATAGACTGTTCTCAAGTTATTAGATCATTTCCTGCTTGATTAGCCGAGTTCTATAACTTTGATAATGATGAAACCAGAAAACTTTGACGAATCATAAAT
>GL380350.1:45241-62886 GCA_000143925.2 Caenorhabditis brenneri
GATGAAAGTATATTATCGGTGGTCCGGACAGGGTGATGGTTCATGTGTTTTTTGACCCCAAATATTAATTATCAAAAAAAAAATGCAATTTTGCAGGATGCAACTCTGAAATTCTTTGAAGTCTGCTCAAAAGTTTTTTCCGATCTAGGAAACTAACTTTTTTCTCCGTTACAAGAGAAATTTTACAAAAAATGGGGTGTAAAAGTGATAATTGTCAGTTTTGGGTTCTTTCCTGAACTTGTGCGACTGGACACTATGGTTAATATTTCTTTGTGGGTCAAAACTATCCAGGAAAAAATGTATATAAAGTTCACAGCCAATAAGTTAAGTGACATCTCTTATCAGAGTATATTTCTTGAAAGAACTGAAAATAATATTTGTTATAACAGTAAATTTTTTCCTGTTTCAAAATTTTATTGGCAAGTGTAACGTTTTTCATGTGACCGGTTTCTTGTTGTTCATTTATTTAGAATCTAGTCACCCGAACAAATGATTTTCATCAGCGTTTTACTTCAATGATTACAACCCGAATGACTGAATGAAAACATAATTGAAATACTCCGCCGGATTTTTCTGATCCTAGTTTTCAAAAAAGGAATTTTTCACTGTTTCATGACGAAACCATAAAAATACAGTCGAATTTCAAATGGTTGACGATTCTTTTCTTAAAATTTTGAAACAGTAATAGGAAAATCACAGTTTTTTAAACTAACTTTTCACCAAAATGTACTTTATCGAATTGGTTCGAAAGTTTCCGAATTACGCTCCAGTATTTCACTTTTCATCAGCATTTCTTCTCTTTGTAAAATTTATTTCGTGCTAAAAACAAAATTTTGTTACAGTTTCAAACCAAAAATAAGCGTAAACTTTCCTCAACTGGGCAATATGCCTTTTATCAAAAAAAATTGAAGTAATAGAACAAAAATTATCAAACAAACCTAAATTTTCAAATTTTATTGTTTCATGGAAATTTTCATAGCATGAAAGATTTTTATATAACTTGTACGGCAGGAATTCAGAATTTCGAAAACAATTTCCAAGATAATTTTTTTTCTGATATTGTCAACCAATTTTTTCATTGTTTCATAACGAAGCCCCTTACAGAACATCTGATCTGAGATTATTTATTTCCATTTTTTATAAATTGCAACAGTAACTTTTTTTCTGTTTCACAAAAAAAATTTTTTTGAGAAAACAAAATTTTCAGGTAATCGGTGTCTCTTCTTTTCTGTGATTGTATCCAATGTGTCGAAAAATACAAATCTATTGACTGACTTTTACCAGGCGAATTGTGTGGTGACGCAATGTTGTTGACACGGTGCCAACTGACCCCTCCTTCTGAACAGAGAGTCCTAATCCCCATTCCTCCCCTCCATGTTCATTCTCCTCTCTCCCTCCTTTTCTCATGTGCAATCTCGTCTCTTTGTTGGGGAGTGCCGTACACCAAGTAGATTGTGTGTTGTTGTCGTATGCCATAGAATAATTGGTCGTGTGACAACTGACTCTTTCTCCTCCTCCGTCTCCTCCAGAAGGGTAATGCCTCCATGTTCACTCTATTCTTCTCGTCTCCTATTGTCGCCTTCGGTGTTTAGGCTGACCCTTCTTTTTATTGATTTTTCCTAATTTCTAAAAGTATTTAAATCTATTCTGACTATTTGCTATGGTCTATATGGTTATTGATTATTTCGAAACTTAAAATAAAGGTAAGTTTTTATTTGAATAACGAAAATTCCCATGAAAAAGCCGAATCTGGCCTGAAATGAAAGAGAAATTAATTTTGTCTGTTTTTCTTAATTTGTGCCATGACACTGGTAACCTTGATTTTAGGAAAATTTATCAATCGAATTAGAGCTGTGCAAAAAAATTTCGAAAAATCGATATTTTTTGTTGTATATTTCTATGTTTTTATAGCCTTTTGATCCATTTTTCCTGAAGAAACCAAAAATTTTGAACAAAAAATTGGAAAGTCCCGAAAAATCATTTTTCGAAAAAAAATTTCCGATTTTTTTCGGAATGTTTTTTCGCACAGCCCTGATCCAAACTTTGCTATTTCCAGTGGCTTCACCGTTCTTCAATGAACCTTATTGCTGATGAAGTTCTGCAAAAATTCGGCATCAATATCGCATCACCACTTGCGACTGTTCAAGCAATGAACCAAGGAAGCTGGGGAAAAAGTTCACGTCGTGCCACAAATCGATTCTCGCGACGTCGCTAGGTATTTAGTTAAATGAAGAGCCACACAAAATTTCATGAGTATTTTCAGCCACGACATGACTCGCTTGTTTGAGAAGAACGAAGTGATTTTCTTCAAATCGGATCGATTCATCCCAACCGCAGCGAACTTGGAAAAGTGTGAAACTACTATCGCCAATATGGAATCGTTGAAACCATTGCGTACTACTCAAAAAACAACAGACATCGAACGACGGAACTTCAAAAGGAATGCAACAGAGCTTTGAAGCAATGTGTGAAAAAAGGCACCCCAATCATTGGTTTCGAGCTTGATCCAGCAGATCCTGACCATTTCAACATTTCAAATTTTGCCAAGTTGCTTGATCAATGTATTATTATTCACTGCGTATTTCTACTTATCGCTTCTCATAAACTTTTTCATATATGTCTCGTCTTTTTATCGTTCACATGAGTAGTATGAGCTTTTTTTAGTCAACGCTCCAATATCAATTCACTACAAAGATACAATATGAGTTCTTTGATCCGTTCTCAAATTGGCATCTGCCAAAAAGGAAGGAAGCCTTAGAAGATGTAGACAATGTCGATGACGTCCAAGAAGTGGAGAGCAGCAAGGCAGAAGACGTCTACGATGACATGGTCAAGATTGCTGATCTTGGATATCGACTCGAGAACGAAATTGTCAGAATACAAGATTTCCTGAACGAGTGGAAACAGATCATTGAATAACCTAGCTCCACCTCTTTTTGGGAGATGCGCCTTCAAATTTGGGATTTCTCATTTTTACTAAAAAAAAATACATATTCACAAAAAAAATCATATAATTTATTGAAGTTTTTGGGACAGTGTTTATTGCATTGTTTCGAGAAATGTAACAAGAAGATATAAAAGATTGTGATTTGTGTTGGAGAGCTTTCCATGTCTTTGAAAACTTTAATAAATATGTCAAAGAGGCAACATCAAAAGTTCCAAATTTGCAATGTTTTTCAGCAATTCATCCAAAAAACGTTTTCAACTTTATAGAATATCACTCTCAATCTGTCTCGATTCTTCTCAGAAAAAAACTTTACAGTTTCAAAATTTTCTTGGTCCGAATATTTCTGAAGTTTTACGTTGGATTCTTTCTCTTCTACATCTTCTTCACTGTTTTTTGGAAAAAAAAATTATCTAGGATAGAGCTTCCATTTGGACGATAAAACGCCCATCAACACAGTTGTTTCTTGAATTTTAAGATACTTATTTTTATTTTTTTACTGTTTTTTTTTTATTTATTTTTGAAGAAATCAAAAACTCCTGCGAAAACCACCAATATTAAATTTTTCCCATGAAACAGTAATGACTTTTATTGTTTGATACCGCATATTAATCGGGTAGGGTCATAGAAAAACTAGATATTGTTTTGACCGGAGTCACTCTCGTTTGTAATTTCATTAATCATTTGTTTGTTTTGAATGAAATTTTTGTCATACAAATATTTTACTGTTTCTAAAAAAATGTTCATTCTGGCAAACCTCCGCAGATTGTTAGGAAGAGTAATGGATGAGCTTTCCAGAAGTTTTTTGTAACAGTAAAATAGGAATCAAAATCTTCTCACTGATTTTTTTTCCTGCTTTAATTCCTCTGGAAAATAGTTTCAAAGAAAAAAAAAGTTTATTTCAGTGATCTCTTAACATATGACAAGAACAAAGGATTAACCACAATAGAATTGCCAACAGATGAAAAAAATGCGGCAAGTGTACTTTCAAACAGTACTGTACATAATCAAGGTTGATTGTATTTAAGGCTTGTCTGATTGACTGGTGATATTCTCCTGGTCACATGCAACTTTAAGTGACCAGTCAAGCTCTCCTCTGCTGCTCACTCACGCATTCAGGAGCGTCACACAAACAAGCGAAATTGTTCCATTGATAGTCCAGTAACAGTTCTTTTCCCTCTTTGATTCCTTTTTGATGAAAATCCTATACAAGAGAACTTTGTTAGCCACACAATTGGGGTGGCATGAATGATTGATAAGGCTGAAAATATAGAAATCAGTCTGCAATATTTTTTCTTCAACATTACCTCATCTCATTCTTTTCTTCTGTTATTAACGTTCCCACATATCCCCAACAATGGTGTTTTTTGAGATGTTTTTCGTGGCGAACACTCCGTTTCCTAGAAAATTTAGAAAATTTGAATGATTTACCTCGATATCATCTGATCAGAGCCAAATTTGAAGAAAATTACTTGCGAAGTTATCCTAAAAATCAATAATCAACTCGTTTTTCAACAAAAACACTTCACTTTTTAAACATTTCGAAAAAATCACTAATAATAATATCGACCATAACGAATAGTCAGAATAGATTGATATATTTTTAGAAATTAGAAATAATCAAAGAATGGTCAGCCTAAACACCAAAGGCGACATCAGGAAAATGGAGAATAGAGTGGAATGAATGGGAGGAAGGTACTTCGGACCCCACTCGTTGAGAAGAAGAGGTCAGTTGGCACTGTGCCAACAAAATTGCGTCTCAGGCAGGTAGTTGAGGTCAATCAATACCATTTGCAAGAGAAGGAGAAGGGCGTTTCAACTTTAAAGGCTCATAGCTCAAGAAGAGGCGGAGCTAGAAAAAAGTTGTGAACTGCAATAATACTCCTAATTCAACTTCGAACAACTTTGCACTCAACAACTTTTGTGTAGCCTGCTACATTAAGGGTTTTTTTTGCAGCATCCGGGAAAAAACTGTATCGACACGCTTGGGGGACATCAAACTTTAAAGGCGCATAACCAGAAAAGGGGTGGAGCTAAGCAGAAGCTGTTAATTCAAATAATGCTTTGGTTTTAACTTGAAGCAACTTAAGTAAACGAAAGAGTGTGGAGGGATGAGAGACCGAATATAGAGGCTAGAATAATAATTTTTACTGCCAGCCCTCTCTAGTACCCTCGCCATTAAGAGGACATCATATAAAAGATTGAAGCTGTCAAAAAATAAACTACAGAATTTGGTTTGAAGTACAATTCTTGAAATAGGAAGCTGATGAAAAACAATTCTGCTGAAATGGTGCAACAATCGGTTGAGTGGAAAACGTTACTTTTGCGGAAAAGTTTTTGAAACAGGAAAAAATTATTGTTACAATAAATATTATATTCACATTTTCGATTTTATCCGAGAAATATACAAGCACGAATTCTTCCTGAAACTGCAAAAAAACTCAAAGAATTGGGGAAAAAATATTAAAGCAGTCGAATAAAAAAAATTCGAAGAACTCATGAACATCTCGATAACTGACGATTTTTTAAACATAGATTTTGAAACAGAAGAAAAATAACAGTTTTATTCAACTGTTTTTTATTTTTGGAAACAATCAACTTCTTGCAGGAAATCGGGTATTTTCGAAACGATGCTCCGATATTCCACCATACTACGGCTTTTCCGTCGCGAACAGCATTTTTCGTGAAAAATTGTTATTTTTTTACTGCTTCAGAGCAACAAAAAAACATAGCACTTTAAAAACGGATAATGGTTATGAATTTCATGAACAATAAACATTTTTTAAAGTTTTTAAAAGAGGCCTATGCAAAAAAAAATTGCTAGAGAGGTTTTTATACCATTGGATAGAGCTCAGCAAATTACAACGAAACCCCTCTTGAAGGTATGGTCGGAAATTCCATTTTTGACCTGTTTTCCCGCGTGAAAGGAAATCTCGTGGCTTGGGAACAGTGACTTTGACAGCATTCATCAGAAAAACGGTGAGTTTTCAGAAAATTTACTGTTTCATGGAAATCGAGAGAATGCATAAAGAATTTGTTCAAGTCAGTCCGTGCTTTCATCTACCTTCAAATTATTTCTTTGCAGACGACGTTTCAGGATTCATACAGCATCTGCTCCAAGATAAGTCATTAAAGTGGTTTATATACCGAAACTGTAATTTTTTTTCGGTTTCAAAAAACTTGGAGAAAAAGAAAAATTTCCAGATAACTGATCGCTTCATTCAACAGTCTGGTCAAATGTTTTTAGAATGTAGTATTGGAAAAGGTTTTTTTTCTTTCATTTTCCAGACGAAAGTATAAAAGTTGAATCCTGAAAATAATTTTTAACAGTTTCATCAAAACCGTTGTCTATTTTCTTGCTTCTGAAAAATAGTACGGGTGAATTTTTGTATTCTAACTCTAAATAATCAGTTCAAGTAGATAGGACTGAATAAACGGATATCTAAAAATCCAAAACGAAAAATAGTTTTCTTGAAGCAGTAAAAAAATCACTGTTCCAAAAAAAACTAACAGTTTGAAAAAAGGCTGAAAATCTGGTTGTAGTAATCGATACACTAATAAATTTGAAGATCAAAAAATTGTTCATTATCACGGGACAAAAAAATGCCCTGCAGAGAAGTTTCCAAATTTTCTACTGTTTCATTAAACCTGGACCCTACTTTAGACTCACACAGTATCAATTGTGTACACTCTCCTGTTCAAAAAAATCTGTGTTTAAAATGAATGGAAACGTTTGAAAATCAGAAATAAATTGTTATCAAAAGAGGAAACTGGCAACAAAACTTTTCTATTTAATGAGAAAAATCTAACTTTCTGAAAATTTTGATGATTTATCTGTGAACCTGAAGTTATTTTCACTATTTCATGGCGAAAACATGCGAGTTGTGAGCTAAACTGGACTAATCTGCTGTAGATATCATTTCTGAGAAACTACTCATAAAAAATTATGTTTCAGGAGAAATTGAAATCTGTCTTTCGGTAACAAATTGAATGGCTTTGCGATTTTATCAGTTTCATAGAACAGAATCTAGCAAAACATCGAGATTTCAAAACCTCAAAGTTTCAGCAACAGGGAATATTTCAAAAAATTTCTTATGAAACTGTGAAAATTAATTTTCTGTTTCAGAAATCAATTATTGAAAACAACTTTTCACAAGTTTCTGCTTCGCGGAAGTAATTGGCTTGAGGATTTGTTTGTTATAGAAAATATGTTTTGTACTGTTTCAAACAATTTTCTAGAAACCTAGCATTAGGTGAGAATTAGTGATACGTACTTCACCAAACCAAGATGTTCAGAAAATAATTTCAAAATTTACTGTTTCATGTAGATTCAGGAGAAAAACTAATTATTTGAGCAGTTGGTAGTTTTTTTTTAGATGTCATGATTGCCATTCTGAGCAAATAAATAAAACTGAATAAAAACTGTGAGATTTTACAAATCTGTTTCATGACTGGAGTATAATAATGGCCATTCTAACAATTAACAGTTTCTTAGCAACAGAAAAACTAAAACTGTAAAACTAAAAAAGTAAAACTGTTCATGTTTCTAAATAAGTTTTATGAAATAAAAAAACTTTTTCATTTATTACTGTCGCAACAGGAAACTTTTTCTGATCAGTCATCTAAAATAACTGCAAAAACCGTCAACTGCTCAGATTTAAAAAAAAATGGGCTGAATAAATTCAATCTCAAAATCTGTTTACTATACTGCTGACTCTTATTCAATCAAAAAATACGTGCTTTCTGAAAATTTTGAAAATTCACTTGTGAACCAAGAAAAAAGTATATGTTTCATAACGAAATGTGTTCATGATCTAAACTTGAGCAACCGATATTCCGCCATTTCTTCTTCTAAATCACAGAAAAATGGCAGTTTTTCAAAATAACTTTTTAACAAAATGCATTTTACCTAATCGGCTTAGAATTTGCTTTGATATTTCTTCATTAACCAGTTTTTCTTTCCTTCGTGAAATTTTCGAATTTGAAAAAAAGCGCAAATTTTTACAGTTTCAAACCAAAAATAAGCTTAGCACTTTTATTGTCCGGGCGATGTTTGAACTGTCCTAATAAGAAAACGATTTTACTGTTTTATTTTTAAGAGTCTGTAATAATTTGAAGTGATAGAACATGAAATGTTATACAAATTAAAAATTTCAAAGTTTACTGTTTCATGGAAATTCTCTTATTCTTGAAAACTTCCAAAAAATCAGTGTGTCAAGTATATTGGGTGGCGAAAAAAAATTCTGAAATTATTTATTTTTATTTCATCAACCATTTTTTTTTTCACTGTTTCATGACAAAAGGAACACACCGATTATTCATCGTTATTCCTTGTTTGCCTGGTGTATATTTTGAAACAGTAAATATATTCTGTTTCACAAATCGTTTGTGAAAAAACATTTTCTCAGGTAATCGGGGCTTTCCTTTTTTCCAAAAGTGTTGATAGAGTTTTTTCCCGGATGCGTCTAGAAACTCTCAATGTAGCAGGCAGGTGAGCAACACAAAAGTTGTTGAATGCAAGTTGTTTGAAATTAAATTCGGAGTATTATTGCAGTTGACAACTTTTTGGTAGCTCCGCCCCTTTTTGAGTTATTCAAAGTGGTGGCGTCCTCCTCTTTCTCTTGCATGTGGTATTGACAGACTTTCACTGAGCGGGTTGTGTGTGAATCACATGTGACGCACAGTGCCAACTGACCCCTCCTTATCAGCAGAGGGTCCTAGTACCTTCCCCATTCCTCCCTTCATGTTCATTCTATTCTCCCCCTCCTAATGTCGCCTTTGGTTTTTAGGCAGACTATTGTTTGATTATTCCTAATTTCTAAAAATATACTCATCTCTCCCGGACTATTTGTTATGGTCTATATTGTTATTGTTGTGGAGGATCAACGTAATAACTCGAGCTGAAGTGAGCCAGGTGCGAGGAATAATCCAAGAAGTAGGAGAAACTCGCGAGTTTGCCGCAGAAGAATTTTTGAACGGATTCCACGTCACCAATCTGCAAACGGATGGAAAACAATCCCTGAAAGCAGCAGCTGCCAAAGTTGGAGCCACCATTTCAAAGACGGAAACAATGTGAAATTGGTGCTGCCGCCATCTTCGCAGAGACCAGCAGGCCTATGCGGTCATGGACGTAGTTATACGGCATTACATAAAAAATAAACCAAAATAGAAAACGAGGTTGCAGTTATCCCAAAGGCGCCAGATGAAGGAATCTTCTGTGTTCTTCTGTCCAATTTGCAATGTTTGACTTTTTCCCTCTGTAAATTGTTTCGATTTATTTTTGGACTTTATTCAACGTCCTGCGCCATGGTTGTTTAGAAGATCTTTATTATACATTTTTACTCATACTCATTCCTTTGATAATAATATTAATATATATGTCCGTTTTCTCTGTATCTTTGTATTGTATGTCCTGTTACCTATGTATCCTGGTCTTTTGTTATATGTATTAGTCATTCTTTTCCCATATTTCCTTCTTGCTTGTGATTTTCGTTGACGTTTACTTCGTATGTTGAATAAAAGGTTTCATTACCCAAGTTTGCGGTTCTTTACAACGCAAAAGTACGACTGTCTTTTGACAATTGATGTCCCAGCAACCTGAAAATTGCAAACTCCGAACAACTGCGTGAAATTAATTCACCTACAATCGATCAATCAATTTCCCGTACATCAAAACTTCGGTGGCAGGGCATGTTCAAAGTAATTCCTTTTGAAATAGTTAAAAACTTACTGTTTCAGAAATCATTCATTAAAAAATACTTTTCACAAAATTCTGCTGCAATTTGCGGATGTATTTTCAAAAAACTGTAAAGAAATCTAGCAACGGATGATAGTAAACATTTTGTCAGAAATTAAAATCTAATGTTTCATGTAGTTTGCAAAGTGACTTGTTAGTTTTTTGAGCAATTGGTCCAGATTCCCGATTTTTTTTGTTATAATCTTGTCAACTTTGTCATAACCTTGTCATAATCTGATATTGTAAAGGCCTGAAAGAAGAAATCACGAAAGGAAAAAACGTTTCCTGTTTCACTCCCAACCAATTTGAAATACTTGTATTTTTCAATTCTTCTGACGAAATTAGAAAAATAGGACCCTAAAAACATTTTTTCACGGTTTCATAAAAACTTTTGAATATACTATCCTGTCTAGATTCAGAATTATAGTTCTGCACGAATTTCAGTATTTTGGAGTATTGTTTTTTTCGCGAATGGTGAGAAGCGACTCAATATCTAAGAAATGAGAAAAAGAACAAACAAGTTTCGTGGAACAGTGAAAAAATTGACTGTTTCAAAAAATCTGAAAACTAAGGGTGAAAACTCTCCTGCACTGGTAGATCAGGAGATGATGTATTGTTTTTTCAATCACAGGAAAACTTTTTTTTTTCGTGCAAATCAGCTTCGTAAATATTTACTGTTTCATCCGACCAGGACCCTATCTCAGACCCATACGGCTTCAGTTTGATGAGTTTCTCGATCCAAAATAAAAATGCTGTTTCTTAAAAAAATAGCTGTCGTGTAAAATACTACTGACTATTATGTAATCAGAGAAAAAATCTCTCTGAAAATTCTGATGCCTCATTTGTGAACCAGAAAATTTAATAACTGTTTCATGACAAATGCAAGTGAGTTATGAACCAAACAGGAGTAATATTTAGGCTTTGAGGAAAAAAATCACTAAAAGAAATTCTGTTTCAGGAAAAATAAAAGTCTTCTTGCAGATACCGTATTGAACGATAGTGTTTTCCTAAACGGTCAGAGTTTTATTGCATTATATTTCAAAAAACCTCTTTGAAAACAGTAAATATTTAACCGTTTCAGAAAAATAACTATTCCGCCGTTCCTTCTTTTCATATTATGCTCGACGGTGTGTAAAAAAAGTTTTCATGAATTTATGCTCCGTGAAAGACAGTCATTTTTGGATGTACTTCAAAATTTCTAAAATGATTTTCTTGTTGTTTCATAGCTTCATAGCAACTTCCTTAAAATCTAGCCAGAAGTGAGAGTTAGAGTTAGAGTTAGTGTCATGTGCTTCATCCATGAAAAAGTTTTCAGAAAAAAATTTCAAAATGTTTCTGTTTCATGTAGATTGTAAGATTGTCACTCAGTTTTTTCAGCAGTTAAATTTTTGAATTTAGTTTGAAATCGAAAATCATAGAAACAGGTGAACACATTTTTCACTGTTTCAAAAAAGTGTATTTTTTCAGATTCGTCGAAATCAGTAGTTCGGTGTTACAAAAAAAGTTGGATCGAAAATTATTTCCACACATTTTCAAAAGACGCGCACAGGGTTTTTTCCTTGACCTACCGGCGTTCTGGACACCATTATCTTCCTGAAACTAAATATGAAACAGAAAGTTTTTTTTTGCTTCAATAAATTTTTTCTAGTGAGAGTGGGAGAGAAACTAGAGCGTCTGACTTTTCTGCCTCTGTTCTCTCTCCTCCTCTCGACCAGATAGAGCACAGAGAAACCAGACACTCTAGCTTCTCTGCACTCTCTTCCGATTTTCTTTCTTCGTGGGGAATGGATGCCTACCTGCCGAGTCCCAGTGAACAAACCAATATGAGAACTATACATTTTTGAAAGGAAATAAAAGAGAAATATGTTATGAGTCATGAAACATTTGTTAACAAAAAAACTGAGTCATGTAGACAGCTGTCGCACACATAGAGACACTTTTTCCCATTTCTCATTCTGTCTCTCTTCCCCTGTACCCCTTGGATTTCGGGTGCACCAGATCTTGATTTTTTTCAAATTTTGCTATTTTTTTTAAATCAAACTAATTATTCTATAGAATTGACCGGTAAGCGTAAAAAATAGAATTGCATTTATCTGAAGTTCGTTATTTTCAGATCAAATTAATTTATCCGAGTTGTACCTCTTCGAAGATGAACCAGAGTTGTTCAAGATTGGACGTGTTTTTTGGATGTGAACAGGAAATATGAAGCCGAAATTCCATGTGAAATATACAGCCAATTGGCAAGATCAAGGTAATTTCCAAATAATGAATTTTTCCTGAGCTCTCAAACCCTTAACGTTATTTTCAGAGCATCCAATTGGAAACGGAACTCGACGTGGAAAGCTCGACAGAACCAGGAAAGATATAGTGGCAGAGTGCTCAGTGGTCAGTGCAGGAGGTGATGGATGCTCTTTTCATTGTTACAAGAGAAGTGGGAACAGGGAAAGTTTAGCGGAAGTCATGGGTTCTTCATGAAAACATGCCGATGGAATACTGCTTTCACATTTTGACATTGTTATTTGTCATAATAAAGGTTTCTGTTATTCGCTTCTATTTGTTCCAAAAACCTTCCTCTGTGCCCGCGTGTCGGTGAGAAATCAAAGTTGTAACAGTGATTTTTTTCAAAAATTCACTGTTTTATCAAAAAAGGGTATTTTATCGGAAGCCTAATTTTCGTATTATGCCTTGTTTTATTACACTATCCCACACAATAACCTAACTGCTTCAAGAAAAGAGTCTCAAAAAAATTAGTATAAAAAATTTACTGTTTCATGAAAAAAAATTCATAGCGGCTGAAAAGTTTTTTATAATTGTTTTGTTACATTCAAGCGCAAAAATTGAGTTTTCCCTGATTGGGAAGCAACAGATTTTTTAACCGTTTCAAAATTTTCCGAGAAAATTTTCTCTGCTCCAAAATTGATGATGTTTTCAAGTTTCCTATAATACCCAGTTTGTGTAATCAGCCGATTGTCTCTGGCACAGTGAACTGAACTTTTTTTCGGATTTTTGTATCATCTATGAATTTTTTTACTGTTTCATGACGAAAGTATAACACTGATGATCAAAACAAGGATAGTGCACGTGTGAGTTATACCGAAAATTCAATCACTGAAAAAAGTTCATTGATCACGGCCCGGCGTATTCTACCGGGGCCGAGAAAAAAGCGTCGAGAAATGCGAGCGCGCTCTGTCGCAATATTGAAAAATTTGCTTCCTACTGTATCTATTATTTTTTTTCGGCCGATTTCTGCAGCTTGTAGGCTGAGATAAGTGTTCAAATTGTGATCAAATTTTAAATAATAATTGATTGAAAACTTATAATGATCATTATTGCTGAAAAAATATGAATTAAAGACGGGCTTGCAGAGTTCAACTAGAAATCTTCAAAAAATCATATCTCCAAAACGAGATCATGAAGGTAGATATTTGATCACGGGATCATGTTAAGCATGTTTAGAAGTATATATAGGCTAATTTATAGCGTTCTAACTCAGAAACTTTTCGAGAAATCCCATTTTTAACGATTTTTTAGTGTATTTTTGACCATGAAAAATTTTTAACTCGAAAACGAGCACATAGAGTTCCAATTTTCTCAATGGATTCGGAATCAGCATGTTTGAATGTATGTCTATGCCAACTTTCAGATCCATAACTCAGAAAGTTTTTAAGATCGACGATATTTCGGTTTTTCATTGTTAATCAGCCGATATCCGGTAACCAATTATGTTATTTTGGGCAAAAGTGACTTTTATATAAATTAGAAGTCCGTTTTCACTGTTTTTGAAGTTAAAATTTCAAGAAAACGACTTCTTAACAGTTTTTCGAGCAAGTGGCCTAGTTTTCCACACTGCGCGGCTTGTTCCCGGCCCCGGTAGAAAACGCCGGGCCGTGTGATTCACCAAATTGAAAAACGATAAACATTTGAAAATAATTTCACTGGTATGAGAAGTAGATTCAAATCATATTCACTGTTTCATGACAAAAGTGTGGCACTGATGATCATAACATGCCAATCTGCAACGTTTTGACCTCTGGAAGCAAATACATTTCTGAATAAATGTTTTTATCTGCTGACAACCGGGAACGGTTTATTGAAAAAAAAAAACTAAAAGAAAAATTATTTTTCGTATGAAACAGCAAAAAAATCCAAGGTTCCCCAACAAAGATGTAGGTCCTCCTGTATATTTGTTTTCGGGCAAGTTTACTGTTTCATCGAAAAACAAATTGTAATCGGAAAAGAGTTGTGAACGTTAATTCTCTGACAAAATTTTCATTGATTTAAAAAAAAATTAAGCCATGACAGGATTTTACTGTTTCATGATGCTTTTGAAAGATGCTCCGATATTCCGCTATCATCCTTGTGGGGAACTGATTTTCAATAAATTTGAATTCAAATTGCTTAGGGAAACTAAAATAAACTGGTCTAGATATTATTGAAACAGAATTTCTTTCACTGATCGCAGATAAATTTGGCCAAAATGTGTTATCAAAAAATAGCAAAAAAAAATAGTAAGCTGTTTTTGAGAAAAAAATATTACAGTTTCAAAAAAAATTTAGTCTCAATACTATGTTTTTCAATTTTAGTTATTCAAGAAAAATAATATTTTAAAAAAGTTTGGGGAGTTAAAACAATGCTTTTTTTTCCGAAAACATTTTCCACTGTTTCAATAGAAAACTTCCTCGGAATGTTTGAAATCTCGATGTTTCATAAAACAGGAATTTATTGATGTTCAAAAAGAAAAGAAGTGTTGGGAACTTCAACCGAAAGTTTACTGTTTCATGAGAATAATATCAAGCGGCTCACGGTTTTGTCATGTTTTGGTAACGACAGTAATGTATTGAACGATTTCTAAATTTCTAAATACTCTTTCTGAGATTTTGTAATAAATCACTACTCTGACAGCAAATAATACTGTAAGTACTCCGCTAACCTATCGAGATATCTTGAAAGGCAATCATTTAATACAATCTTATTCCTGTAATCAAAGTTTTTTACTGTTTCAAAAGTTTTTTATGAAAACAACTATTTTTAGTAAATTGATAAGAAAATTTTCTTCTCATTATCTGAATTTTTTGTTGTAAAGAAATCCGTTTGATCATTTTTTGAACAAGAGTTGTGGATAATTTTCAAAAGGCGACCGAAAAAAATGTGCAGAAAAACAAATATTTCTTCACTGTTAAAAAAAAATTAATTTCGACTTGGATTTTAAAAACCTTGATAATATTCGATTCAACAGCGTTATCCATCAATAATTCAGAGGTAAACAATGAAGTTTTTACAGTTTCATCAAAAATGTTTCTTATTCTAGACGAGCTAATATATCGATTCGTCCCACCCTTGATTTTCCAAAATTGATTTTTTATATGAATTACACTAATTTTAGCTTAGCAAACGTTTTTGGTTATTAAAGATCTCAAAACAATAATGCATCTTTGATTGAAAAAACAGAAACTTTGAGAAAAACAATTCAGAAAAATGTTCAATTTATTTAGCGCCGGGCCCTGTAAATTTCAAAAAAACCCGGCTCAGGCACAACTTGGACATGCATGAATTTAGTTATCATTTTGCGAAACGGTTTTTCACTATTTCAAAGTTTTTTGAGTATACTCTGCCCCAAAATCGGTGATGATTCCAATTTTCCTAAATAAAATTCCAATTTGTGTAATCAGCCGCTTGTCAACACTGGAAAACTATTATTTTCAGATGTTTCATTTTCAAAAAAAAGTTGTTCACTGTTTCATAGAAAAAAGTTATCATTGCAGATCCTAAAAAAGGTAATATATCACGGCCCAACCATATAATGAATTTTTCCTGAGCTCTCAACCCCTAAACGTCATTTTCAGAACATCTAATTGGAAACGAAACTCGACATGGAAGGCTCGGCAGAATCAGGAAAGATATTGTGGCAAAGGTCAGAGCAGGAGGTGATGGATGCTCTATCTATTGTTACAAAAGAAGTAGATACAACTGGGAACAGGGAAAGTTTAGCGGAAGTCACGGGTACTTCATGGAAACATGCCGATGGAATATTGCTTTCACCTTTCGATATTGTTATTTGTTGTAATAAAGGTTTTGTGATTTATCAGAATTTGTCCCAAAAACTTCTTCTGTGACCGAGTGTCGGTGAGAAATCAAAGTTGCAACAGTGATTTTTTTCAAAAATATTATGTTTCATCAAAAACTGGTATTTTATCGGAAACCTAGTTTTCGTATTATTCCTTGTCTTCTCTTTCTTGTCTTATATACACAAAAACATAACTGCTTTAAGAAAATAGATTGCTGAAAAAAATTAGTATAAACAATTATAGCGGCTGACAAACTTTTTATGCTCAATCTCGATCAAAAATTAATTAAAAAGTCTTTTTTTGTTTGTTCAAGCTCAAAAATTGAGTTTTCCCTCATTAGTTTTCGGTAGATTTTTTACTAAATACGTTTTTCTTACCTGTCTCAACAGGAAAAAAAAATTCCAGCCAGTTATCTAAAATGATTGCAAGCATAGTCAACTGCTTACAAGGGAACGTTTTCTCACATCTGTTAGGAATATTCTATAAGTTTTTGGTCTGAAAGTAAATGCTTCTGTGAGTGAATTCTGGAATTTCTAGCTCTCACTAGAGCCTGAGAGTCTGGAGATCGTTGTCAACCTGGCGGCTTACATATGAACATTTCCAGACTTTCAGGCTCCAGTGAGTGCTAGAAATTTCAGAATCCCCTCACAGAGGCTTTGAGAATCTGATATTGTGAAGGCCTGAATGAAAAAATTTCGAAAAAAAATATTTTTTTTTCCCGTTTCACCCTTAATCAATTTTTTTTGCTTGTATTTTACATGATTCTTCGAAATCAAAATAATAGGACCCTAAAAACATTTTCACGGTTTCATCAAAATTTTAATAAACTTTCCAGATTCAGAATAATAGTTTCATACGGAGTTCAGTATTTTGAAGTATTGTTTTTTTCGCGAATGGTGAAAAGCGAATCAATATCTAAGAAATGAGAAAAAAACAATAAAGTTTCTTGAAACAGGCAAAAAATGACTGTTTCAAAATAAATTGAATAGTCTGGTTGAAAACTCTCCTGCACTGGTACGCCAGGAGACCAAGAATTGTTTTTTTTTTTCGAGCAAATCAGCTTCGTAAATGTTTACTGTTTCGTCCGACCTGGAAACTATCTTGGACCCATACAGCTTCAATTTGATGATTTTCACGGTCGGAAAAATATACTGTTCGAGGTTTTTCGGATCCCCAAAAACTTGCAAAAAAAAATTGTTGCTTTCAGAAATATTTAATCAGAAAAAACGCTTCTTGAGAATTGAAAATAGGTAAAAAAAATCACTAAAAGAAATTCTGTTTCAGGAAAATAAAAACCTTCATGCTCCACACATTGAACAATGACACTGGTGTAGCAGGAGACCAAAAATTGTTTTTTTTCTTTCACATACTTTTTTCTTTCGTGCAATTCAAGTTCGCAAATTTTTACTGTTTCATCCGACCAGGCCCCTTTCTTAGACCCATACGGCTTCAGTTTGACATATTTTACGATTGAAAAGTATTTACTGTGTCAAAAGAATGTAAAAGTTGAAAAACAGTAGCGAGAAAATTCGTTTTTTCTCAGGAAACACAACGACTCTTATTAAGTCAGAACACATAGAACTTCCTGAAAAATTAGAAAAAATTTATTTGTGAACCAGAAAATCTAATAACTGTTTCACGGAAAAATGATGGGATCATGAACCAAACTGGAGTAATATTTAGGCTTTGAGGAAAAAAATTCACTAAAAGAAATTATGTTTCAGGAAAAATTAAAATCTTCATGCAGATATCGTATAGAACAATGGTGATTCGTTGAACGTTCCGAATTTAATCACATTTTCTATTTTTCTAGATATGATTTTCTAGAAATTTTTTTGAAAATAGTAAGACATTTACTGTTTCAGAAAACACGAATTATTCCGCTGTTCCTTCTTTTCAT
>GL380351.1:0-35380 GCA_000143925.2 Caenorhabditis brenneri
AACTCAAAAACCGAGCTCCAGATCCATTAGAACTCCTAAATATTTCTATAGAATCTCGAAATAATCTGTTTTCTGATTTTTCTCCTCTACTATCTGTTCTGGTCACTCGAGTAAGCATCCTTCCTTCTCTTTTCCAGTGTAAACTATATGAAATAAATCGAGACGGGGGGTTCTCGTCGTCCCCCCGCCGCAATTTTTTAATGGTTCTAAGGGCACTTAGCCTCCGTTTTTTCATTCGACAAAAAGTTTTATACTGAATCCTGTGTTGGAATCTCACTGAACAGAAATTGAGGCAAAAAAATGACCGACGAGAGTCAGGAAGCACTTAACGGACGGGAGAGACAAGGGACGGCAAGATTGATGGGGGTGAAGAATGGAAAGAAAGGGGAAAAAGTTTGCAGAAGAATGGGTAATTGGCAATAGAGATTTGTTAGTTTTTTTTTGGTTTTTGGAAAGGGGAGAGAGTTCATTGTGTTTTAGCAAAATTGGTAGAATATGGGAGATGGGGGAATTGATCATAATGCCAGGAAAAAATTGAAGAGACAAAAGTTAGTTTACTTAACTGGCAGTGGCACCTCTAATTTCAAACTTCAGAAAGTTCAGAATAGTATCCAGAACATAGATCAAAAACTAATGTTATATTATCAAAAAATAGAGAATTTCAGCAACTTCTGTGACAGTAAATCCTGCTATACTTGGGCTCATCCAGTACGGTATGTTCCGAGCAGCATATCTCGGTTATCTTTGAAGCTATCAAAAAGTAATCAACTAGTAAAATGTTTGTAACATGTTGCGCAACATTTCTTTAGTTGACCGTTTTTTGAGAGCCTCAAAGACAACCGAGATAAACTGCTCTGGACTACTGGATGTGCCTGAATTATAGGATTTATTGAAAGAATTTCAGCAACTCGCGTTAATTTCTTCTAACTTAGGTTCTTGAAGCAGTAAAAGTTTTAATTGATTAATCACGAACAACAGAAAACGGAGAAATGAATATGAAAAAATCTGAAGTACATGCCATTCTATAAAAGGTTTTACAGAAACTTACAAATCTAAAAGCAAGGTCAGCTACCCAGCATGACCCAATCAATCTATCAAATAACTGTGTATAGTTCCATTCAAAAAATCACAAAAAAGACGGTGCACAGTCCTCCTTCCACAAACTATGATGACGAGAAAAGTGAATGAATTGAATAGGCAAAACCCCTCTCCGTCCGTACGTACCGAGTATGCAAAAAAGGGCAGAAAGAGAGAGAGAAACAGAAAAACAGTTCTCTCTTTTTTACTCTAGCTGCTGCTTTACTCTTATATATAAAAGGGTATACACATATATGGAGGAAAAAGGGTTATTTCCGTTTTTTTCTTTTTTCTTCTCGGGAGGTTTTTTCTTGACGGATAGGGGAGCGGAAGGAGATGAAGAAGAAGAAAAAGAAAAGTACATGGAATATAGAACAAATCACTTTTTTGGAATGATCAATGACAAGTTATTGAAGTCAGTCAGGTTAAGAACTAAATAAAAAACTAAGAAAAAACTGATAAGAATCTCCGAAAATAAATGAAAAATGACCGTTAAAAAAGGGGAATTAAAGGGAAGAACAGGAAGAAAAGAGGATTATGATTCAATAAGGCATCAAACTTCTTGAACTGTCTGAAGAAGAAGGGTCAGGATGAAGCAAAGAGAATGAAGATATTATAAAGGTACATAAAGCAGTCCAACTTTTGTAAAGGCACTGAGACTTTTGTTGAAAAGGTCTCTACACGAAAACCGTACCTTCATGATATGGAGCTCTTAGAAAATGGGATTTATTATTATAGAAGTCAAACTGTACCTAGTGACATCGAGAAGTTTGAAACTGTACAGTACTGTTTGAAATTTATATTTTGATCCGAACAGTTTCTGAGCTCATTTTGATTTTTTTTGTTTTTGAAAGCTGAAAAGTCTCAGATGAAACCTTTTGTGCCAAGCCTATAATTTTTAGAAATACGAAACCTTTCAGGAAAAGCTACAGTAACTTTCTGAAAACAAACTCAAAAACAACAATAAAAACAATGAAAACAATCAAAAGGATTGAGAATGGCAACGCACTAAGCGAAATAAAAAGAGAGTGAGAAATATCCGGTCGAATCCCCCTCTCTCGTTGGATTGATAAGCCATATATTGCGGGCAAATGAAAAGCCTTTGTTTGGTTTAGGCAGGTAGAAACATTCGCTTCTCGCATACGCACACATTTTTGGATTTATGATAATCGAAAGAAAGAAAAATAAAAAGAGAAGTCTCTCGTGATGATGGAAAAGAATGGAATCAGATGGAATTCTTGATGATGATGTGATGAAGAACTGGAATTTTTTATGGCTAATATCGGGCCAACGGAGCGGAAGATGAAGGAGGGGGCTTGAAGAAAATAATAATAATGAAGGGAGAAGATATTCAGATTTTTGTGATTCGGGGGATACTGAATTAGGGGATATCGAAGAATATGAAAAGTTAGAGAACTGAAGATCGAAGTCAAATCAGAATATAATTTTCAGAGCTCCTCTAGAAAGCTTTTCATCGAGATGGTACTGGAAAAAGGGAGAATGAGTTGGAGATCCAGTTCATGTACAATTGAGGGTTCTTCTTTTCGAACCCTTGCTAGATATCTATTAATATAAAAGCTCTATCCAAATTTTCAGTCGTTCCAGATATATTCTAGAAAAACCTCAACTTTTAGAATTTCAATTTCGCGTAGTGATAGATTTCAGTTGGAAAAAATAGGCTAGAATGTTCGAAGTAAAAAAAAACCTTCATTGCAGAACTTCGATCATCACATTCCCCCCAATACACTCTTATCAATTACAAAAAAAGGAAGTGTAACTGCAGAATTCGAACTTTTTGCAAACGAGAGATCTCAGAAAAGTATTAACGCAGACATACTGAAAAGTATTCAACAAAACAGTAACATACGTGGAAAACCTTTATTTGTGTTTATTTGATAATATTCGGAAAGAAGGAAGGATGATGCAGAAGAAGTAAAAGATAGAGATCTCGAAAGTTGATATTTCACAGCGGGAGACGCAGCAACATGGATAGGATAGTGATAAAAATATGTTTATCTGTTCTCTTTTTCTCTATTTTCTACATTATCACCATTTGCGGAGCGGTGGATTGAGATGAAAATTGTGATAGTGGTAATTATAGGGGAGGCGAGGATCTGCAATTTTGGAATGATGGATTGGTGCAATAAAATGTTTTCGTGTCCTAGTTAATCAGTAATTGGAACACATTATTAGAGAAGAAGTGGGACATGGAATGTAGGTCTTTCAAGAAAAGAAACTGTGTGCTTCTGGGTCTCTTGCTTCATGTGTACTAGAATGGTCACGGAGGAAAGATATATTGTCGATTCAGAATAGTTATTCAGGTTCAACACGTGAAGTACTAACTTTTTGTAAACATTGATGATCTGTAAATGAAGTGGAAGTTCTCCGCAACGCTGCTCATATCTTGTGATATCAAAGACAGCAAACACAGAAATGATTCGATTATTTCTTGAAAAATGAAGTTCCGTCTTTTGCATCATCAGTTGGCTAGAGTAGTTTCCCACAAATGATCGAGGAATATTCTGAATATGCTCTTGATCTCCTTTTGAACGGTCAGTCATAGTTATCCCTAGCTACCATCAGCAGTCTGATCATACCTTCTGAAATGAATTGTTTCTAACAATGGGATAGGTATTTTCATCTAATTCAGAAACTGTTACTTTCCTTTCGAAGGAGCATTAATGCGTTAATTTTTACAAGACGTATACATTATGATGTTGTAAATGGGAACCGAGTTCTTCGACAGATTTGTTAAATTCACACGTCTTCTCGATTACTTTTTTTCGATTATTTCCATTATTTCATTCGTTTTCCAGTTTTATACCATCATCAACATTGCAGCTCGAGTTCTAGTATGAATGAGAAAACAACTACTCTAACCGAGCAAGATAATCTGACTCAACATTAAACTGAACCTTAAAAATCTTTCACTTCTCAGATATTATTTACAAGACAGGAATTCTCATTTGGTAATCAGTCGTAATCTTTTTTTCATCTTTCGTCAATCTTTCCTGATAATTGGTGGATTTCTTGCTCCTCTAATTGCACACCTTCACCTGAGCGTTTGCGTCTGCGTCACGCGTCTCTCGTCCAACGTAAGTACGCTCCACCGAACGACCCTCCGGCTGCTTTCTTTCAAATCAGTCTTCGTTGTTATTCGCATTTCTTCTGTCAAATCTAGTTGTAACTTTCTATTTTTCTGGCATCCGTAGTGTCAAAATGGAAAGTAATGAAGAAATACTCAAAAATGTCAAACAACGAATCTGCAAAAGAGATAATTCCCTGAAGTTACAAGTATGTTTCTTGTAAAGAGAGATTTAATAAGTAATTTGTTTTTTTTTTAGTTCAAAGTTCAACATTTCTTCTTCGGTGGCTATGAGTTGAAGTTGTTACCTAATTCACCATTATCCATCCAAGTCAATTCCAATGTGAGTTTATTATAGTTGCGAGAAAATGAATCAGTTTCTTCAGGGAAAAACTTCGATGCGTTTCATGATGGAGGCTGATGATACGTTTGGACTAAGACAAAAAGATATAGGATGTAGTCTAACGCAGTTTGAATCGTTATTGGTAAGAAAAGTCTGTATTCTGTTGCAAATGGCGTTTTTTAAAGCTAACTACTGATGAAGAACAGCTCCCACCAATGCTAGCATGTTATATGTTACCAGGCTGTATTGAAAAGATGTGCATTGCGCAACCAGGACTGCGAAGTGTTTTAAAAGAACAATTGAAATTCAACAACACCACAAAAATCTTCAATGTCATGATATTTGTTTTGAAACCATGGAACCGTGTAGAATATTATATGAAAGCAGTGTTCATGGATCAAGGAAAAGAGGTTGAGCGACCGATTGATATAGATGACGCAGAAAAACTCCTGAAGGAAGAGGTAAACGTTTTGATACTGTTATCTAGATAGTAATTCATTCTCTCAATTATGTTGAACTACGAAAACCATTTGTTTGGTTGAGGCTTTGGCGAATACATTCAACAACAAAAATTAGTTGTTAAATGTACATGTTGCTACTGTTTCTTCGATCAACATATGATTTGCATTCTCTCAAAGTTTGTATATTTTTAGGTTCGTGCAGTTTGGGATCAAATGAAAAAAGAGAGAAAGGCAAAGGCGTTTAAAGAACAAAAAGCAGTACGAGAGCCTAGACACGAGCACCACGTGATGTCTTTTACGGAAACTGTCAACGCTGTCAATCATGAACAGTTCAATCGAATTCTGAGTGAACTGAAGATTTCGAGAAAGCCTAATAAACAAGATGGAACGATCGCGTTCGTCGATGCAAAGAAAGGCGGTGTACAGAACTTTTCAAATGGTGGAAATCGTATACTCGAACCTTTCACTGCAAGTTATACTGGAAAGAAAGATGTCTCTGGAGCCAAGCGACCACGCTTGGACCTTGATCCGCGATATCAGGTAAAATATAAAAACTCATTAGAATTTACAAACTCTAGAAAAGGTTTGGTGCCACGGACACAGTGTTTCACATTGTTGTATTTCTGTAAATCACGCTTGAAGTTTTCGTTTTTAACCGATGTTCTAATATCAACCCCTATTGTATTATTTTGTGATAACTTGGCAGCATGCCTTATGACTGAGTTCTGACAGATTTTCCTGTCGAGAAATGAAGTTTGGATTAGAAGGATTCATTTGGCACAGAAGAAAATGCAGAACGGAATTCAAATACCATCACAAGAAGATGTATATGATCATCAATACCAACGTGTAAGTTTTTAAAAAAGTCATCTTGCTTGGCCAAGCTTGGCAAGCTTGGAAAACTATTTCCGGAGCTGTGGAAAAGAAAAAGCCGAAAATGAATTCAGAAGTTGTGTAATGAAACGTGTTTTCAGGTTCTACAGAGCCAAAACTGTCAGAACTGGCCAAATGATTATCAGTCGTTGAACAACGAATGTATTTCTCATTTGGAAGGAACCAGTGCCGATGATATCACTAATAAGATGAGATGTTTGGGACACACCCACTATGTGGAAAACCATTCGTATTACCAAAGTGAGTTGTCTGTTTTATTCGTTTTTTTTAATCAATTATGCAGTTACAGATCTAAATGCTGAACAATACTGTCAAGTAGATGGTGTTACGAATGGATTCAACGGAAACAACATTGCTCAAGCCCCAGCAAGTTCGATAGCGACTGTTTCGCCACAGGTTCGCAACTCGGCTTGTCTCTATCGTTGCTACTTTTTTCTGTCTTTTGTGTTCTAATTGTTATCGTCATTTCTAGAAAACACTGTGTTCCGGGATCAAAAAACTCTTTGCTACTGTTTAGCATGATCACACTCTTGCTTGGAAGACTTTAAAAGACTAAGTGCTCGTTTTCAGGGTGATGTTGCTAAAATACAGCTCAATCTGGCATTGAATGATCGCAAGAGAGCGGGCCCCGGTATTGAAAATAAAGTAAGTTCATGAGCAACTAATGGCAATTGAATTGAAAACACCAACAAAACATATTCATCCTTCAACCAATAATTTTCTAAACCTTCAGGCATTGTCAGAGCCACGTCCAACCGGTGATGAACCTCTCGTAACTCTTCCACCGTCACCATTCGGAGGAGAGACTATTTCTCGTAAGCGCTTCTTTTCTGTAGACTTATTCTGAGTTCAAGTTTTCCAGTGATCATAAGAGACATCAGAACACTGGATCGTAAGGAATTCGTGAATGACAACGTTATGGCGTTCATGATGAACTATATCAGTTCCTATCGTATCAAGAAGGAGTTGTGAGTTATAACTAGAAAACACTATCACATTCATGACAGTTTGTTTGCAGGATACTTAAAATCCACATGTTTAACACCTTCTTCTACAACTCTTTGGCAAAAGAAATTACGCCTTTGGGATTCTCAGGCCGTGTAGGGAAGAATGCAAACGATCCAGAAACACTCAAAACAAACATTCTGCGAATGCAACGATGGACCAGGAAGTTCGATTTGTTTGCGAAGGATTACATTGTGATTCCGATTAATGAAGACTTTCACTGGATGGTTGTGGCAGTGATCAATCCACAAGGAGCTCTCATTGAGGATGGAAATGAAGAGGCGTCACGCAACGCTCCAAAATGCTTCATGGTCTTTTATGATCCGCTCAGCGGATTGGATCCTACTAGGAGAATGCATATCACGCACATGATCAAAGAATACTTGGCTGCAGTGTGCGGTGCAACTAAAGGTGCAAATATGAAATACGCCGTCAACAAAGGAGCAACATTCGATAAAAATCGAGTCGTCGTCGTTCGCCCAAAAAATGCACCAATCCAGAATAACTTCTCTGACTGTGGGCTATATGCCCTTCATTTCATTGAAGGACTGTTTTGTAATATTGATCGACCTGTGACTGTAGACGTAAGTAGAGTGTTTCTTTGAACGCCTCCTAATCGTTAACATTTTCAGGATTTCCCGGAATTCGATTGGAAAGAGTGTTGGCCAGAAGCGGACAAAATGTGTGAATTTACGAGAGATAAAATCTACAACTTGATAAAGAAGAGAGCCGGTCCGAGAGTCAGGAGTCGCATTGAACAGTATGAACACGACAATCGTTGTGGATTGAGCCGTGAAGGAGAGTCGCGAAAGTCGCGCAGACACAGTGCCGTTCCTTGCTCCGCGCAATACCGGACACCACGCAATACAAATTACTACAGAAGGTTTTATTCCCTCAATCCACCGCCCATCAAAGTCGTTCAAGAAGAGCCATTTTTCTCGAATCCTCGTAATGTAGCTACTATGCCTGTCACCCAGAAGGTGCGAAAGATCCGACCCCCTGAACTCAGCTTCCCGCTCGCATACTAGATTCTTTCCGTTTTCGTTTTTCTATTTTCTTTATCCATTGAATATAATTCTATTTTTACGATCTCCCCCAATTTTCACACCTCATTTCTATTGTGAATCCGAATTCTCAAAGAATCACTCAATTGTCTCCTTTCTAAGTCCCCACTTATCGACATAAACGGTTCAAATTAGATTTTCAGAACTTTTGTTCGTTCCTCTCATCAGTGTTTTCCCTCAGTTTGTGCTAATTTCAAATTATATAAATGAAACGCATTTTTTAGAACCATTTGCGCAATTCATCTTGTTTTTTTTGTGTTGAAATGGTGACTTTGCCGCTAAATATTTCGATTCGCAACCCGGGCGCGGTGTCTGACCCCGCCCACTTTTCCCTGCCGCACTTGCGGATTTGTAAGCAATTTTTCCGCCAAACCGTTTTTACATGACTTTGGAAATTCTTTTTGGTTTTTAAGATCGTATTTTGATTTTGAAGATTATTATTTTCAAAATCTAAGTTTTCAGACTTTTATCCCTGTTGCCTTGAGCACAATCACCATCAGCCAAACATGTCGATTATGAGCTATACTGGAGGAACCATCGTCGCCATGGCTGGTGATGAGTAAGTTTATGATCCAAAAGTGACCTTTTTATTATCCTTCTGTTTCCATCGATTCTACCTAAATTTTTTTTCAAAAAATTCATACTTGAATTTTTTTTCAAAACATAATGATTGCAGATGTGTCTGCATTGCATCTGATCTTCGTATCGGAGAGCAAATGACAACCATCGCCACGGATCAGAAGAAGGTGCACAAGGTGACTGACAAGGTGTACGTCGGACTTGCCGGCTTCCAATCCGACGCCCGGACTGTTCTCGAAAAGATCATGTTCCGCAAAAATCTCTATGAGCTCCGGGAGAATCGCCGAATCAAGCCACAGGTTCTCTCCGAGATGATCTCGAATCTTGCCTATCAACACCGTTTCGGAAGCTATTTCACTGAGCCGCTTGTTGCTGGATTGGACGACACAAACAAGCCATACATTTGCTGTATGGATACCATCGGTTGTGTTTCGGCACCACGTGATTTCGTCGCTGTTGGAACTGGACAGGAGTACTTGTTGGGAGTCTGTGAAAGTGAGTACTTCATAAAATATCTCTGATTTGAGGAAATGTTATTTTAGACTTCTGGCGAGAGAACATGAAGCCAGAGGAACTCTTCGAGGCAACAGCACAATCGATCCTTTCTTGTTTGGAGCGTGACGCCGCTTCCGGATGGGGAGCTGTCGTGTACACAATCACGAAAGACAAGGTGAACGTCTCCACTATCAAGGCTCGCATGGACTAAACATATGTTTATTGACTCTACAAGTATATACGATTTCGTCTAATTTATTTGTCCTTTTTTATCCCGTGTCCCATTTTTTCTCTACACTAAACCGACCGGTTTTCTCTCATTTTTCTCTCTGCGTTGGTTAATCATTTTTGAGAATACATTTATTACTTCTTGTAACCATCATATGGCTTCCGAGCTTTATGGCAATCGAACTAGGCAATACATGGGATAACTACAACAGGGAAAAATGTTTAGAAAAATTTGACGATCAAATCGTGCTTATACTCTTCAGGATTGAGCAGTGTCAATGCTTGATGAAGCATGACAGCCGATAAACCCCAAACTCGTTGATTTGAATGAAGATACTCGTTTTCAGCATTGTGGTGCACCTGGAATGAGTTATTAGACAAAGACGGTAATGATCGTAGTACCTTGAACTCAGTGGAATCGAAAGTGGGAAGAGTGTATTTCATTCGTTTGCTTGTGAATTTAGTCAATCCGGCTGTCCTGTAGAGTTCTTCAAGTGGAATCGTGAACACTGCCTGAACTTCGTCAGAATTCACAACCAATTTGTCGAGAGCTTCTTCATCTGGAATGTAGCCAACGATTGGCGTAACGACAAAGTCAGCTTGTCTTCGGACGACACTTTTCAAATGACCCCAAATCTCGATATCTTTCGCTTTGAGTCCAATTTCTTCATTTGTTTCTCTTAATGCTGTATCTGTTGTGGATTCTCCTGGATCCATTCGACCACCTGGAAAACATACTTCACCGCGATGCGATCGAAGATGTATCGATCGTTTTGTGAGAAGAACAGAATCACGTCCATTAACAGTGACGAAGGGAATTAGAACTGACATTGCTGCATTCGAATCAGAATCCGAAACGAGTCGAGGATGCTTTGATGGGGGAGCGGAGGAAAGATTCTGAAGAGAACTTGCGGATGCAGAGCTTCATTCGGATATATTCACCTTCAAAAACCTTTCTTTTGCCTCACTTCCAAACTTCCGTTTACTCCATATTAATGTTGTTAGGTTCCGATGGCTCATTTTCATCAAAAGTCTACAACAATCAGTAAAAGTTCTCAAAACAAAAATCTGATTTCGGAAGAAACTAATAGGTCAAAACCTTTTTCAACAATTGCAAGAATTTGCGGATCATATTCTTCATGACGATATAAAATTTTTGAGAAAACATCCGAAAGAAGTATGAAAGGAAGAATTGGGGCGGGGTGTCGACAAGAAATGTAAAGTGCGTTTTGGTTGTGGTGTGGGATGACAAAAATTGATATGGATGGTTGAAGTTACAGTTCGTAGGAAACAAAATTTAGAAAGGAAATTTCGGGGGGTTGCACAATGTACAGACATTTCTCGGCAGATGAAAAAGGGACGAGAGGTACTCAAAATCAGTCAATTAAAGTGAATAAATAAAAACTATAATGTTACATAAAATACGGTGGGTCGTTCTATTTGGGAGCAAATGGTATCACAGCTGGTCAAATCACTGAAGAGCAGTCTGCCCTCTTGCTGATGAAATCAGTCTGAAATCACGACATAATAAATAAGATAAATTAGAATGTGTTGGGATATGAAATGAACAAATAAAAGAAATCAAGAATCGCGATCCCCGTCTGTTTCTTACCCGGAAAGAATGAACTTAAAACATTGAAGAGGATAGCAATTTCTAACAGAAACGGGAATAGACAGGGAAAGGAAATTTTGATAAGAACACTATGCACATGGTAGTGGTGATGATGGGGTTAAACTGAAGAAAACAGAGAAACAGAGGAAAAGAAGGAGTAGTTGAAGATGTTCAGGCTGTCGGTGGAGCATTTATGGAGATGAAGATATGTATCAATATGTACGCGAAGATCACGAAGAATGCCAGGCCGACGAAGCTGAAAAAACACATGAATGACAAAACGAAAGCGAGTTATTAGAAAGTTAGAAGCCTTGAACACACGAAGCTATTTCATCGAATTGTGAGACGGTTCAGCGATAACTTAGTAATTGGTGAAGTTAAAAACACAAATACATACATTCAACACACCTATACTCACCTTGTCATTGCCGCTGGCAAATGAAGTCGAACGGCAGATGACAATGATCTAAAAAATGGGGTGCAAAGCGGTGAGAAAATAACTGAACTTAAGTGAATATGCAGATATAAAGCATAAGCAAAGGTTAGTAAGAACGAAACACCAATAACTAAGACTTGTGAAGCAAAAAGAGACGTGCACGTTTACCTTGCTTTGTAACACAGAGAGATAGAGAGAGGGTCACGAAAATCTGAAACCGTTGAAACTTAATTCGATACCGCCAAAAATAAAAAGGGAACTCAGACTTCATGATTTGAAATGGACAAAAAGAATATTACCTCCATTGAAGGGCTCCGGACATTTTCTGGCTATCCAACAGAGTCTGCGGCTCGTCGGATCCAGCGTGTGCTCTCATGTTCATTACGTTATCGGATGAACGATCAAGTACCTGAGAAATATTCGAAATGAATACAATGAAGAAGTCAAAATTCAACCTGCTGATGTGCGGCACTTGTTATCAACCGATTCTCCTGCTCTAATTCTTGAGTTGTCGAATTCAGCTCTGTCTCAAGTTTCTCCACTTTCTGCCGTAATCGTTCATTCTCCTCTTTCATTTCTTTGAATACATGAACAGATGTCGTCTCATCTTCACCAATTGGACGAGCTTGTTCTTCCTAAATCAACAAAAAATTTGTTTTCAAAGAACCAGGAAAAACTAACCATTTCATCAATTATTCGTTTTGATTTCGCCAACAACACTTCATGGTTATCTCGCTCATTGGTGCGCAATTCGAGAAGTTTCTCCATGTCAGTGAGCTTAGTCTCCGCTTTCGTTTCAGACTCTCTCATTCTCTCAATTTCCACATTCGCCTTCTCCAATTGCACTTTCAGTTCGACCACATCTCCACTCGCATGTTGTTGGTTTTTGGCAAGTTTATCATTGAGTTCAGCCACTTGTCGTTCGAGCTCTTCCTTTTGTTTCGTGACAACCAAATTCTCTTCTTCAAGAACTCCATTTTGACTTTTTATCGTGATGATCTCTCCTTTGAGTGGCTCAAGTGCTTCGAGCTCTTGGATACGTTCGGCAAGACGTTTGTTCTCAATTTCCAATGGTAACTTGCTCTTCTCGCTGAAAGGTCTGAGGAAATTGAGTGTGGGGAGGTGTCTGTTCAATTAAGCTTACTCGAACGACAGGTTTCCAGCCTCAAACATTGATTCGTGAAGTGACCGTGGAGTTACTTGCTCTTCTGAAAGTATGTATATTAGAGAAATACTCAGAGAATATTACTCACTGAATAGAAGTTTATTCTCCAGCTCATTCCGCTCAGCAATTAAATCATCCTTTCGATCTTCCAACTCTTTTACCTTCTCCTTATGTTGTATTAATTGTATCTCCAGTTGCTCCACAATCCGTTTTTTCGATTCCAAAGCAACATTCAGTTCAACATTGTTTGCTGTCAATGTTCCAATTTGAGTTCTCAATTGAATCATTCCAGCCTTGTTATCCTCGTCTATTGTTGCTGTTTTGACATGGTGTTCCAATCGAGATGTTAGCGATTTCACTTGTCCTTGAAGCTCTTTTACTTCCTTTTCCCTCTTCTTTACCAACTCAGCATCTGCTTGGTATTGATTAGCCTTAGCTCTCCATTCTTCTACATCTGATTGTGCTGTGTCCAGGTGCGTCTTGAGCAAGTTGAACTCTTTTTGTGTCGAGGTCAAAGTATCGTTTTCTAGAGTAAGCTTCTCAACTGTGCTTTGAAATTGCTCCAGTGCTGCTTCCAGTTCCAAAACTCGTTCTTCTGCTTCTCGCCTTTTCCCTCGAAGTTCCTCATTCTGCTTCTCGAGTATATTTATATTGGTCGTGTCCGAACTGATAGATGTGTCTAGAGGTGGAGACTCGAGAGCTTTCGTTAGACGATCAACTTCTTTTTGCAGACTGTCTTTCTCTGCTCGTAGAGCATCGATTTCTAATTGAGCCTCAGCCAGAACTTGATCACTGTTAGACGATGTTCTCCTTCTCTCTGGCAATCCATTTCCATTGATCGATGAGGATTCTGGTAATGAGAAGCGCATGTCACTTTGAGGATCATGTAGCTCCGATATTTCATGGAATGTTGGTTCTATTGCATCCGGCATCTCCTCTATAACCGTTCCAACCAGTCTCGCCACGCTCGTCATTTCTTTTGCGAATTTCGCCGTTTGTATTTTCGAGTAATGCACATATTTCTCTTGATTCGGTCCAACAAGTGCAATAAACGTGACTGCCATGGCAATATCAGCCGCAATGGGAATGTCTGTTTCATCCAACCCATCCACTCGATCCCCAATCTCTTCCCAACGAGCCCCACAAATTCTGCGATTCATTACATTCAGTATGTAGTCTGACATCTTTCGCCACAGTTTACGAATATTACTTCGCTTCACAGCCAAGTGCGACGTGGTTCTCATTTCAGGCATTGTTTCCAGCCATCGTTCATCGAAGAAACTCTTGTCGCTGCAAAACTTTTTCATAGCCAAATTTTGTTTACAACTCTACGATTTACATTTCATGAAGCAATTCAGCGAACGCTCGGCCATTGCAGAGGCTGTGTGGATCATCTAATGGCAAGTCTGTTGCCTCCAACCCGCTCATCTAAACATTTTTGATTGAAACTTTGAAATATAAGGTAAGAAATTACCCAAACCGCTAAATCGTCTAGATCCCTCCTTCTTTCTTCTAGGGAAGGCTCATCGATGTCGATTCGTCGGCTGGTACCAACTCCTCGCCCGTCTGTAGAATCAGCATATTTGCTGTTGCCGTTTTCTGACGCATCAGATTCCTGATTTGTCAGATCCAACATGATTTTATTCTGAAAGAAAGAAAATTGTGTTCAATGCATTAGGATGTTCTGAATAGGTAAGAAAAAATAGGAAGTAATTCGTATCTTTTATTAACAATGCGCTTACAAGGATTATTTTGATAAAAGCAGTTCTAAAAATGAGTGAGAAAGTTAACGGAAACAAGATGCGGTCTTGAAATGTGTCAAAATATGTTTGATCTACAATTATCAATTTCACAAAATGCGGCGGGAATGTGTGATCTCAGAGACAAAATAAGAAGAAAAACGAAATCCGCATTTCTGTCCATCTGTCTCAATGAAAGCTTTCTGCCGAATAATCGTTTTCATCGGAATCATTGGGACAGTGAGCACAGAGAACAAGGAGGATATCAGCGGAAACTTCGGATGCGGAGTACACTCCACAAATTTTGAGCTTGCTCAAACCCGATCGGCTCAAGTGCCAGCAGATTTTGTGGTAAGAGGATAAGTTTAGAAAATTGGCATAATATAAAGTTTCAGACGCTGGATCACCGCCTCATCGGAGGGTCAGAAGCTGCCCCACACTCGTGGCCATGGACTGTTCAACTTCTTACTCGTCTCGGACAACACAGATGCGGTGGATCACTGATTGACGACAGTTTCGTGCTCACGGCGGCTCACTGTTTTGCAAAAGAGTGAGTTTTTCGATTTTGTATGCATGTAACCAAGATTATCGATTACAGTCGCCGCCCGACGTCATACTCTGTAAGGGTGGGAGGTCACATTTCAGGTTCTGGAAGTCCACACCGTGTGACAGCTGTCTCTATTCATCCATGGTACAATCTTGGTTTCCCCAGCGCTTACGATTTCGCCATTATGAGGTAATCATGGGAAAAACTCAATAAACGGCGAAAAAAAAAATCAATTGGACAGATTTAGTTATATTAATTTCGTCGTATTCGTCATTATGAAAACTAATTTTTAAAACTAGATCTTTGAAGAAAAAAGGAATGGCAACGGTTATACGGCTCTCAATCGAAAAAGATAACGTGAGAAAACACTATTTCTCTTTGCAGAATTCACCCGCCAGTCAACTCTTCGGTAACCGCGCGTCCCATATGTTTGCCACGTCTCCCTGCTGTTGAGAATCGCCTTTGTGTAGTGACAGGATGGGGGTCAATTTTGGAAGGAAGCGCTCTCTCAGCACCCGCTCTTCGCGAGATTTCCGTACCACTAGTGTCGACAATATTCTGCAGCACTCTACCGAACTATATTGGACGTATCCATATACCGTCTATGCTATGCGCTGGTTACAGTTATGGAAAGATTGATTCGTGCCAGGTAATTAATTCGTTTAGCTGAATTTAGAGAAAAACTTGTACAGAAACATTACGCTTTTTTATGTACAACCCTAGGTAATCCGGGAAATTTTGAAAGCTAAGGCATGAAAGGAAATGTTTTGTATTTTTGATGATATTGTCAAACTTCTGAACAGCATAATAGTAGCTTACCGAGTACTTTGACTACCAACCGAAGCCTCACGAGTTTCCAAGTGCCGGCTAAAACATTCTTACGAAAACTAGAAATAAGGATAGTGTGTTACTCTGCACACACGTTGAAAAGTTCCAACGTCACAATTCGTGGAAGCCACGTGAACCAATTTTTGAATTTGTTTATAGGGCGACAGTGGAGGCCCTCTAATGTGTGCTCGTGACGGTCGCTGGGAACTAACTGGTGTTGTGAGTTGGGGAATCGGATGTGCTCGACCCGGTATGCCAGGAGTCTATGGAAATGTTCACTCCGTATCGCCATGGATCGATTTGGAAATGAGCAGACTTCGAATCTAATTCTATTGTATTCTAGACTTTTAAAGATTGTTGTACCTATATTTGCTTACTTATCTTCGATTTTTCTTACTTATTCTTGAATTTATGTGAATGAAATTTAGCATTTATCAGAAGGCCGTACCAAACAATGTTCAAGGTAAACATAACGTTGGAAAAATCAAGCCGAAAAGATTCAATAAAACAGGAGATAAGCAAGACCAAATAATTTATTCGCGAAGCAGAATAACCGAAATATAATAAATAATAGGCACCGGAGCATTTACAGACAGAAGTTTACATAATTTGGCATCATTGTATTATGACATGTTTTTGTTCTCAGATTTTGCGCTTTGTGGCAGTGAATCTTTCTTGATATGCATCGTATCCGGGTAGGTCTTGGAATTCTTTGAGCTGGAATCGATTTCCGTCGTATGAAATGACAGATACATTTGAGGACTCGAGAAGATCACGGGTAAACTCGGATTTTTCCAAACAGTTCAGATCGAGACGGAGAGTTCGCATTCGTTGTGCTTTGGCAAGATTTGATGCGTTTAAGCTGTTGAGTCGATTTTGATTGAGACTGAGCTCGATCACTTTCAAATCGGCGACCTGAAAACAAATGATTGTTAGTTTATAGTGTTTGATTTGTACTTACTTCATCAGGAAGCTTTTCAATTTGATTACCATTCAAATTGAGAAAGTCTAGCTGGATGCAAGCAATGAGGGCTACTGGGAACTCCACGAACGCGTTGGAGGAAATATCTAACGTCCGAAGGTCTGTACATCCAACTATCGTTTCGGGCAGTACTTGCAGTTTATTTCCAGCCAAATTCAAAATTTCTAACTTTTTCATCGATCCTATTTCGTCAGGAAGAAATTCGAGACAATTATTGGACAAGTGAAGTTGTTTGAGCTGCGCGAAGTTCCCTATGAATGATGGAATATCTCGAATTTTGTTTTCGCTGAGCTCCAAGTTTCGAAGCACCTCTGCTAATTGCTCGATTTCATCCGGAACTTTTTTGAGCCCGGTTCCTTTCAGTTGAAGAACACGGCTTTTGCTTGCCATCTCGAGATGTTTGTTGACAGTTGAAGTAGAAGGACCCGACTTTCCTGAAATGGCTCTTTGTCAAAATGTTTTAGCTGAAAACACTTACCAATTATTTTTCTGGCACTATCACCAAGTGATTTCTGCTTTGAATGATCGTTTCCCATTTCCTTAAAATATATTTACAGTTGAAATATCAGAGAGAAATGATCAAGTTGTGACCAGCTGTCGTGTGATTTGTTGTTTTCTGTGCATGCATGGTGCAGTGCACAACACGCAAAGCCTCACAAGATGGCGTTTTGCTTCTGAATTTTTATCCAAATATTGTGAACTTTCGTTCGATTCTTTGCCACTGGAATGTGGATTCTTTCGAAAAGACAGTACACAAACATTATGTATAACTTTAGGCGTTTTAATTAGTGCATAAAAACAGAACAAACCTGTAAGTCAGCCGTATGCAGTTGCGAGACATTTCCGTCATAGGAAACTCGAATCTCACGTGGAGCTTTCACAATAAACTTTTCGATTTCGTCGCGATTCAATTGGTTATCGTCTACATTCAGTGAGCGCAATCGTTCACAGCGCAGCAAATTAACGGTGTTGAGTGAGAGAAGCCGGTTTTTGTTGAGGATCACACTGACTGCCCGTAGCGAATGAATCTATGGGAAGTAGGAAGAAGAATAAACAAAGAAGGAACTAATGTATCTTACCTCATCAGGGAATCTCTCGATTCTATTCTCCGTAAATATACAAGCTTCTATGTTAGGACATTTACAAATTCCAACTGGGAATACGGTGAACTGGTTTTCAGTTGCATCCACTGTTTTCAAAGCCACACATTTTGACAAATCAGGTAGATCAGTCATTCTGTTCTGTGAAACGTTCAGAACTTCAAGGTTGGTCAAAAGGCCGATTTCAGCAGGAATCGTTTCTGAACAGCTTATGTTTGTTGAATCTCTTGTCAGAACTTACCGCACTGATTTCTCGTCAGATTCAGTTGCTTCAGATGGTTCAATGATCCAATATACGCTGGGAGCTCTGTCAGATAGTTGACACTTACGTCTAGATGTTTTAGCAATTTCAAGTCTTTCACATCATCTGGAATTCGATGCAGTGCAGAATCTTTTAGACTTAATACTCGTGTTTTTGAAGCGTTGGCAAGCCGCGCGCGGACGGTGGGGTTGTAGGAATCATTACCCATCTGCAACGCGATAACTTTTGAACGGAACAAAACAAAGAAATTGCTTTATTTTTCAAAGGAAAGATATTTTTAACAAATTTACAGTTCAGAGTGATGATGATTTGAAGTTTCCAACGACACTCCGAAATCACGGTTGTATGCTGTTTAGTAATTCAGTTGTTCGAATAATTTTTCTCTTTTATTTTTGTTAAAATCTACTGTTTTTTTTTAAACAAAACTCCATTTTTCAGATGCCGGAACCATCAGAAAACGGTTTAGATGCAGTTGACATTCTCGAAAAAGAGGTATAAAAACGAAATATAAGACTTTGGGTTCAACAAATAAAAAACTACAGATGATGTCCTTCTGCAACCTCATTCCCGTGAGCTGTTGGGGATTTGATGATGATGTTAAGGAATCTTTGAAAATGCGTAAACACAGTTTGGTTAACCGGCAGCTTAGCAAAAGTAAGTGTAACATTTGAAAATCTGAAAACAACTAGTCAGTTTGTTTCAGAAGAAAGAAAGTCCATGTCGGCTCAACAAAAACAGCATTTAGCGAAAGGTCTTGGATTAGTTCCGAACACAGTACAAGAAGTTCTTGAATGGATGTCAAATAGCAAGCAACACTCAAAGGTCCAACCACAAAAAGTAGTAGCACCAGTGAAGAGAGCTGCAGAACCAAAGAAGGAGAAGGTTGACCAGAAGAAAGTGCAAAAAGAGACGAAGAAGGTAGATTCTGACTCAGAAGAAGAAGAGTCTTCAGATGATGAAGATGAGAATGATTCCGACGATGAAGTTGAAGAGCCGGCTGCGAAGAAACAGAAAAAAGAAGAGTCATCAGATGAAGAAGAAGAGGAAGATGATGGCGAGGCTGGGAAAAAGAATGGAGATGTAGAAGAAGATGATGATTCAACAGACGAAGAGGAAGACGAGGTGCCAGCAAAGAAGATCAAATTGGTAGCTCCTTCTGTTCTTAAATCCAATGACAAGATCGAGAAAGAAATCCAAAAATTAGAAGAAGACGAAGATAATGAATCTCCGGAAATCAAGCGTCAAATCGCTTTGCTACGACTTCAGAAGAAGCTGAAAGAGATGAAAACTGACAGAAAGGGAAAAGGTCCAGCTAAAGTTACTCCGGCCATGGCAGCCAAGCTGGCTGAAGAAAAGCGTCTGAAACGAAGAGAGAGTAAACTGAAGTTGAAACAGAGACGTGCAGAAGAGAAGAAGAATAAGGCAGAGGCAACTAATGTGTAAGAATGTTTAATAGAGTAGGTTCTTTAGTAAATATAGAATTGTAGGAAACAAGAAGCAGCTGAGAACGGCTCAAATGGAACTGAAGAGGCTGCGGAGAAGAAGAAGTCTGGAATTTCTTTCAACAATCTTAAATTCGAGATCAAGGAAGATAAACAAAGAGGAAAAAAGCAACGAGTGAGTTTTTTTTTTTGATTTTCGGCGTTTCGCATCTGATTGTTGTGTATACAGACCGCCAAGAAAGATCGTGCGCTCAAGCTGACCGGCAGAGACTATAAATCTCTCATTGCTAAAGTAGAAGAAACAAAAGCAACGATAGCCAAAGTACGAGAAGCTGATCCACACAAAGCAACAATCATGGAAGACGAACTGAAATGGGAGAAGACATTGAAACGTGCAGCAGGTGGAAAAGTTAAAGACAACTTGGAAATGCTCAAAAAGGCGTTGGCGAAAAAGAACAAACTGAAGGAGAAGAAGAAGGAGAAGTGGGAGAACAGAGACAAAAAGGTTGTCGGAGAGAAAGAAACGGTTAGTTTTCAACAAGATCATGTTTTTCTTTTTCTGTGCGGGTTTTTTTTTGGTAATGAAAACAGAACGCAAATTGAATGCACACTTTATTTGATTCGAACGGAGAAGAAAAGAAGGTGGCATTTTGGGGGAAGACCACCCGTTTTGGCTTTCTGTTGTTGGCACCTCTTGGTTTTGAGACTGGGAACTTATGGTCCAAGGTAGCACGATTGATCGGTACGGGCCTTGAAGACTTGTTGTCCTGGGTTGGTGTTTCCTCCCGATCCCTGGTTGTTGTTGTTGTTGCTGGCTCCTCCGCCGCTTCCTCCGGTTGCGTAATCTTCACGGGCGTATCCCGATGATGAGGCATTTGCTCCCATATAGCCGGAGCTGTATCCACCAGCGCCCATGTAAGCCGACTTGTCCGCCATTTGTGTTGATGTGTTATTCGAGAGAGATTGCTCTGAATACTGTTGTTTCTGCGATTGCGCTTTCCTTTTATGCAGAATTATCTAGGGCAGCGATAAATTGTATCACGCAGAGTTTACAGAAAAGGTCAGACGTGTAATTAATTTGTTTTAATTTTCAGAAGCAAGAAAAGAGAAAGAAGAACCTCCAGAAACGTATCGATGATGTGAAGAAGAGAAAGATGAACAAGCTCAGAAACAAGGGAAGAATCCTCTAAATAATTACGAGTTTTGTTTTTTTTTTTGTTGTTGACTTTATTTGTTAACTTTTATACTGTTCCTCTTATTGAATTTTGTTATTGTTTTCAAGTTTTTAAATATAAAGTGTTTCAAAAATGAATTTCAGTTCATTTTGTGTTTTTATACCGTACATTCGGTGAATATATATTGAAGTTTTCACCTATTTCTGAAAGGCTCCCTATCTAAGATTACTCTTTTCTAGGTCAGATATGGTGGATTCAGACGAACGGAGTTTACGGGACTTGCTGCTCGAGTCAGCCGATGATTTGGAGCATGTGGTTAAAATTGTAAGGACGAAGATCCTCTAGCTCAAAGTGAATTTTCTGATTCAGATAGTTGACACACTTATCAATCGTGAACGAAGTGTGATGCTTAAAAACGGAGAAAGCGTGTCGAATATGGTCAAACTGTTCGACGCAAAACAACAAGACATTAAAGATTTGTTGAACCGAGTTCCAGAGTATCAAGAGCGAGAACAATTGATTCGAACTTTGAAAGGACATGTGGAGAAACGAGATGAAGTGATTCAGCAAGTCGAGAATAATCTGAAAGCGTGCGAAGTTGCACTGACAAGATCATGCTTCCATGTAAGTTTTTCATTAAAGTCTTCGAAGTTCCTCTTGTTTTTCAGGCGAATCAAAAAGTGAAACAAGTAAAAGAAGCGCATCTGCGTCCTGTTAACAGTGAAGTTCTCATCAAATTGGCTCATCAAATAAGTGCCCATAACTCAATCTCTGCTCCTTTCACATGGCAAATGGGAGATCCATCTCGACCGTTCCCACAAGAAACTGAATTCAGAGCTGGACATCTTCTGAATCCAAAGTTACAAAGCTCGGGTCCACAGCTTCTTCCTGGAAAGAATGTTGCACAGAAGCCACTCATTACGGTAAGAAAGTTATCCTGTTGGCAGTTTCAGCATTCCAAACATTCGATTCGTATGCAAATCTTGATCATTCATTTTTCGATCATATGATAATCACGTGATTCCATCGCTAATGTGAAATGAAAACTGATAAGAACGGTTCAGTTCAGATTGTGATCTTCTTCTTTTTGTATTCAAACTGCGCATTACATTAGAAGACGAAATAGAAGATATTCTTTTAAATGAGTTGATTTCAGTCACCATCTGCGTCTTCCTCCAATGGCACTTCTGCTCCAATTAGAACTGTTGGAACTCCTCTTGTCAATTCTGAACCAACTGGAGAGTATAGTCCTCGAACAGGCTATGGAGCAGTCAAAACGCCTCCGATTCAACAACAAGTACTACGTGGTGCTACTCCAAACGAGAAGCAATGGCAGAATCAAAGCGCCGCGGGAGCCACTTCTACTCAATCGCCATACAATCGCATCTCACAGGTCAGTTGCCCGCGCGTATTTATAGGCCAGGGTCGGCAGTCGGCAATGATGCACGAGTGGCGCAGTGGGGAACACTCTTGTGTGAGAGGCGGCAACCCTCAGTTTCAATGTCGCACACAGAAAGTCGAGGAGGCCTGTCAAGGGCTTTTTCGTTGATTACGTGTGCCATAACAATGCCATAGGTATCATTCTTCGTCTTCTTAGGCGCGGAACATCTAAATATGGCTACAAACTTATTTGTTTGCTTTTTATGAGAGCAATCCTAAATACTTTCATCGTATTCTCATTTTTTTTACAGAGTCCTTCCTCTTCTCCAACTTTGAAACTGAAAATCACTGGACTGCCGAATCGAACTGGAACAATTGAACAAGTTCGCGAATTGCAAGAAGTTGGACAAATGTCTTCCGACGATTCAAACTCTTCGGATAGTTCAGATGATGAAGTTTCATCGAAAAGAACGGGTGGAAGTAACAAATCATAAAGATCTCATTATAATGAACTCTGAATTTCTAATGGTATGTAATATTATATTGTTACCTTGTTGAATAAACTATATTATACAGTCTGTCTATACATGTCTATATCTTTATTCACTGTTTCCAATGCATGTGTGGTTCAGTGACCAAAGTAATGTTTACCGCAAAAGTCAGCTGTGTATCTTTTCTTACTACTCTTTTTCTTTCTTTACTCTTCTCTTATCTCTTCAACAAAAAACCATTCCATTCTTTGAGTTCTTTTTTTCTTCGTTCAATCTTTGTGCTTAGCCTTTTTACTCGCTTTCCATGATTCCTATCATGAAAGCTTATCTCACTATATCAAAAATGATATGTAACATGAAAAAAGCTCTGGAGCCACGTGAAAAGAGACGCAGAAGTTGAGAAGAGAAGGGACCACCCGAGAAGAGTATACGTGAAAAGATGCACAAAACATGAAGGAGCCCAAGTTCTTCACTGATTTTGTTTTCGCTTCTTTTTTCTGACATTTTTTGAGACATTCGTAACGTTTTATTACTACAGAGAAACGTTTCGTGACTCTTGTGGGTTTGGATTAGACATGTTCTAATATTTGAATCTGTTTTTGATTTTTTTTTTCTCAAAGTCAAATTATAAATCTATAGAAAAAAAAAGAGAAAACTTTTGAAATTTTTTCTTCAGAAAAAAACTTCAAAATTTTGTATACAATATTTATGGAAATTGAACGTTTTCCACACTATTTTGCTTCCCTATTCCTCTCCACTCTTCTTCTCAAATTAAAGTTTTAGTAAACGCAGAATTTTTCTATTCAATTTTTGCTGAAACAATTTTCTGACATATACTTTTTAATGTCTTTTTTAGTACAACAATTCTCTACCAACAGATAAGAAATCATCTCTTTGTCCAAAAGACGTACACATCTTCTTTTGACCCTCTAATACTGCCACACATCATAGAAACTAGATGAGAGGTATTGAATGGAAAAGATGGGCGGTCCTGATTATTTATTCTTCCAAATACAATATCGTCAGCTGAGGAAGGACGGATAAAATCGTAGAAAATTCCGTTTCTTTTATTCCAATTCGTGTCTCTATCCTTGTTTTCATCGGATTAAGATTTTCGATTCTTCCATTCTATTTTATTCGCTCGAAAACTTTCAATCAATTTTATTTTATTTAGGAGAAACCCAAAAAATGTTGCATGCAGAGTCCATTAAACACGCTGTCGATCAGCAGCTTCCGACTCACGATGGCTTCGAATCTCACATGTTCAGAGTAAGAAATTCATGAATTTTTTAAAACCAAGCATTCGAATTTTCAGATAGGTGCGTACAATCAAGCTGTCGGTGAGGATAGTGTCTTTGCCCTTCCCTACAATGATAACACCATGGCACTTCTCTTGTTGAGCACTCCGGACATGTTTGATGTGGCATTCAGAAAATGGGTTGTATTGAAAACCATGGAGGTTGGTTGTTAATGAAAACACAATTTCATATTCATGTTTCTTTCTTTAGTTCGGTTCATTCGACGATGTTGCCGAGTTGGTTTCTTCTCCGATTCAAAGCTTTCTGGAGGACCGGTTGGAAGTTCTGAGGGAAAAGCTTCAAAAGGTAGAGGAAAACTTCGAAATCCTTCACGACTACTCCATGACTCCACAACGTCGTCCAAAGATTTTGATGCAGACTTGCGGACATGTGGCGGGAGCGGCATTCTACTATCAGCCACGCGATTTTCAAGAGGAAGGGCTTCAATGGCCAGCTGCAGGACGCATGGGTCCAAACTTGGTAAGAGAAACTTGGTATATGCAAAATAATTAGGAACAAAAGAAACAGAGAAAACTGATTTTATTTTGAAATCGAACGGTTTACACTCGTTTATGGGTTGTATTCGATTGGGAGGTTCTTACGACGAACCATACCGTCTCCCTGGAACCACTCGCGACGGAATTGCTTGGCGGCACCGTCTGGGGTGTTGGTCCATTCGACAGTAATACGGTCGTTGTTGGTGTCCTGGAAATTCAATAATTAGAATTTAGCTGCTCCAAAAATTGATAAATTACCTCTTGTCCGTAAGCGAAAGCATCGCAAGAGACGGCAAGAAGGACAGCCTCCTTTGGGTCGAGAACTCCGCATGGTGGGTCGACTCCAAGACGCTTCATGTTGGTGGTCTTGATTCCGTAGCCAATACGACGAGCGGAGGAGTTGATCACCTTGATGTGGTAGGTGTGCTTGTCGTCGTACGGGGCATTGAAGACGATCTTGGCGTTGGGTTGGGTCTGGATGTCTCCTGGTGGGACGGATTGAGCCATGGCGATTTGGTTGTTGAAGGAGTTTGGAACTCTATGAAGTTTCTATTGGAGGGAAGCTTCTTATATAGCGGCTTCTTATCTCTGCTCTAGATCTTTGTTCCAGAAACCTGGGGGAAAACGTGGTAAGGGTTGGATTCGGTTCACGTTTTAGATAAAGGAAAATTCAATTTTGGAAGTCTGTTACCAATAATGAAGTAATCAAACAAAATATTTACTGAAACGTGTCTCGATACATATGATACCGCTGCAGAACTGAGTTCTGAGAAGTGCTCAGTTAAATCAGTTCATAAGAATTACCTACCGAATCCATATTTCCCTATCTATCCATTCATAAAAGTTTCCAATTTTCAGAAGTTCATTGGTCTCAGTCTTCATCCAGTCTACGGTGGTCATTTCGCATTCCGCTCCGTTCTCATCTTCCCGAACGTTCTGATTCCTGAATTCCAAGAATCGGTGCCTCGCCCTATCCTAACTGATGCTGAAGAAGTGAGAACGGCACTTGAGAAGTTCAACTACAACTGGAAAGATTCGGGATTCCGTGATTTCGGAAATCCTTCGCGAAGGTATTCTACTACACAAATGGAGTTCTTCGGAAGACCTGTAGCCGAGAGATGGGAGGTTTTGAGACCTTGGGTTGAAGGAGGAGCCAAGAATATCGATTAGGAGAATTCAAACTCAAAGTTTTAGAGATAGTCATAATTAGTATTGCTTTACCAACTTTATCAATTAGTTTGGTTTTTCTTACAAAAATCTCATTTAGTGATGATTGTATTGTTCGTTTTCATTTATTTTATCAACGGGATCTTATTCTTAGTGTGCCTCTTTTCATTGTCAAATACCTCTAAACTAGCCCAGTTACTTTGCATATATGGTTGTGATTGTGTTGCCAGTATTGAAAGAAAAATCGGTGTGTAGAAATATTTTATTGCTCAATAAAAAAGTTCTGTATAATCATCATTCCATTTATTCTCAACGAGGAGTAGCTCCTGGCCAATTTGGCGGATGAATCGAAGCGGATACATTAGTTGGATCGGCTTTCGGAAGACCAACATAAACGGATGAAGTGGGCTGAAATTCAGATTTGTTCAGAATGATTCAAGGTTCTTACGGAAGTTAAAATGTTTGGAAGATGAAATTTCCAACGAGAACCCACCTTCTCAGTGGATTCTGGAGCAATGTTTCCAGTAGATGGTTCAGGAGGAGCTACTGGACTCTCCAACTTTTCAGCCGACGTTTTCTCTTTTTCATTCACAGATTCTGGAGCAACATCCGCAGATTTGACGACAGGAGACGTGGTTTCTAAAGTAGATTTACCAGAAGACTTCTCAGAAGTGGAACATGAAGATGAGCATGAGAATCCAAGAGAATTCCAGAAGGAAGCCTTTCAAAATTCAGATGAAATTATTTATTTTCTCAGTGAAAACTCACAATTCTATCTCTAAAATTCCAAACAATAATCGCGATTCCAACAGCCGCCACAGCGACGACCGCTTCTTTTCGGTAACTTCTTCCGGTAGCCACTATCGACATGATTGTCAGAAATGATGAATTTTCATCTTCTTACTGTGAGCTGGGTACGTGGCAAATACGTGAACCCTTTTCCAGAATATTAAAAACGTGAATCAAAATTTATTACACAAAGTTCTATACAATTACAAAAGGAAGGCTAATCAAAGAGTGGTTGTCCGTTGATTTCTACTACTCCTTCATCATCAGCTTCATCGTCATTTCCCATCATTTGATGATGGTGATCAATGTGATCCACGTCTTCTACCTGCTCTTCTTCGAGAACTTCGTCTCCGTTTACCAGTATCATTTGCTGAAAATTGATATTATTTGAAGTCTTCATGACTAAATTCCTGATTACCATATTATCCATATTGTCCCAATCATTTCCTAAATCCATTTGATATTGTTCATATCCATTATCCTCAACATTTCCCTCTCCTTCTATTTCTCCCATTGCAATCATTCCATCTTCATCACCAATTAATTGTCCTTCATCTTCCTGCTCTCCATGATTATCCATATACTCATCAACTAGATGATGTTCATTTCCATTCGGTACTGGGAACAATTGAACTTTGTCTCCATTCGGATGGTCAACAATAATCGGAGTTTCATCATTATAATTAGTCGGGAACATCACTTGATACACCGTTCCATTATGATCTTGGAATAGTTGAAGATACGTCGGTTGATCTCCTTCATCGTTCACATTTCCTTCTGGAATTGCTACTAATGCTTGTGACGTGGATGGAATGTCATGTGGATCTTCTGGACTTTCAACAATCACTTCTTCGTGTTGGGTTGGAATGTGAAGACGACGATGTTCAATGAAATCAGGGCGGTTGTCGAATTTCGTTTCACAGCATGTCCACATGATTTCTCCGTTGTTCACTTCTATTCTAAAAATTTTGGATTATATTGTCTACTCAACTTCAAACTACAATGCAAAACTAACCCAAAAGTAGGAAGTCCTCCCGTCTCAACCATACAACAAAACGACGTTTTCATATGAACTCTTTCCATATGTTTGAACAAGAGTCTCGGTCTATTCAACTTCAATCCACACTCTGGACAAGTCACTCTTCCAGCTGTATCTCCTTCTGAAATCTCTCCCAGAATTGGTTGCCGAGAAGCAGTCTCATCAGGCATCTCTTGATTCGTCCTTCTTCTTAATCGTTTTTGTTGCTCATCATATTGGTAAAACGTTCGACGATTCTTCAAAAACTCCGGAACATTATGCCATGCGCTCTAAAACTTTATCTTTTTTTGAAAAAAAAAAGAAATAGTAAATTCACTAACATAATTATGGACATCATTTTTGTGGAGATTCAATTCAGACATTGTGTGTGAAATGTGACCACAGAACTTGCAAATATACTTTTTTCTTCTAGTATGATGAGATGTCACATGTCCTTTCAGTTTCTCAATATTCGGAAACACCAGAGAGCACGCTTCACAAGTTAGTCGTTGCACAGCCTGAAATGATTATAACATTATTTAAGAACTAATTTTTAAAATATGAACCTCTGGACCAAACCGATCAATAAGAAGAAGGCGAAGTTCATCGTTCTTTTTATGAGCTCTTTGATGAGATTCCATTGCAGTCGGATGAGCTATATTAACAAGCATATTACATATGGTGCATGCTTCATATTGTTCTCCACCAACAGTTGAATTAGATGGATTATTTCCAGCAAGAACAGCTTTCATGAGTTGGTGAGCGCGAGCTTCGTGTCGAAGTCTCTCCATGGATTGACGATCTCGCGCCCGATGACGTTCGAACTCTCTCTTCTTCCACTCGCCACTAATTGTATTAATGTCCATTATAATATCATTTATATTTTGAAGATGCGATTCTCGGGCATGCCGTTCGAGTCCTGATGAAGTCAAGAAGATTTTATCATCACAAAATCGACAGGGATATGATTCCACGTCATTCGCTATTCCCGGAAGTTGCTTTGGTTTGAAATTAGATGGATGGTTCTGAACTTACACCGAAATTTACAAGCTATTCAGAGCTCTCCGCTTACCCGATTCACAGTCAACACTCCAGATTGTACTTCGTACCCTTCTCGTTTTATCTTCTCTCCTTCATCGTCACGAATTCCTGGAAATACATTTTAAACTCTTTTTCATTGTTATAAACTGTCTTGCCTTTTCGTACTGGTTTGAGTACAATATTTTTGCGCATAATGCGCGGCGCCTTGCGGGGACCACCACCAATAATCGCAGCCATCTTAAATCACCTGCTTTTCAGTTTTCAGCTCATTTAAACATGTTTTGAATGAATAATCAAGCTTACAGAAGTGTGCGAGAAATAATAAAAAAGTCAATAAAAATATAAAACAGCAACTGCGCTCAAGTGTATGTGGTGAAGAGATGAGAGACGCGGAGAAAAATACATTAACAACAGACCAGCATTCTGGTTTTCAGTGGCAAACAGTCTTCTATTGCACTGTTTCTTCAGGAAAAGAATGTAAATTGTTGTTTTAATAGGAGAATCATAGTTCGTTGTGTCAAAAATGATTGAAACTTCAACTGAAGTTGTTGTCTTATTGTGAAAAAAGTGAATTATATCAAACAGAAGTTTTATTTGGTATCAAGCAATCTTACAAAGTACAAGATATAATAAAGATTTAGAGTGGGGTAACTGGTCTTGTCTCAATCCATTTCTTGATGTTTGGAATCGAATGAATCTTCTTTTGATGTGCTTTCAACTCCGGGAACTCATCGAAAATGCTTGCACTAGTGGCAAACACAGATCCACTATCAGGAAGAAGGTCAGAAGTGTGTTGAGCAACCAAGAGATCCACCCATGACAAAGAGTCTCCAATCAAGAATCCGGCTCCACTGGCTTTCAAATAGCTGGTGAAGAATGCATAGTTCTTTTTGAAGTTTGGAAGGAATGTTTCCTTGTAAAGTTTGTCAGCATCTCCTTGAGCGAATCCCATTTTGACGAGGTTATAAGTGCGAATATCATTGAAATAATCCTTGAATTGATCAGCAATTGCATTCACTTGAGCCTCTTCCCATGGACATCTTCCATTTATTCCGTATTGACGAGCCAGGAAACGAGAGATGGCATGTGATTGTCCGAGTGGTTTTCCATCAACATAGAGGACTGGGAGGGTACCGAATGGCATTGCTGGAATTCCAGATTAATAAATATTTAGACTAGTTTTGTTTGTTTACAGTACCCCTGACAAAAGTCTAAAGTTTACCCACTAATTGGATTACAGGCAACAAAAAGAACCCTGAGTACTAGTACTTGAACGATTACTGACGTCCTAATTTGTTTTAAATTACTGTAACTAGTTGAGAACTGTTTACTTTCAATTAACAAACTTTCAGGAATTCAGAAAACAATTGGAAACTAACTTGACTTCAATGCAGGCCAATCCGCCTGTGGAATTCTGTTATCCTCGAATTTCTGTCCGGCATATGCCAAGATTTGACGTGGGATCTCTCCAGCGAATCGAATTGGGAAATAGGAAAGTTTGTAGTGAACCATGTTTTTTTATTTGGGAATTCAACTTCAGAGAATGAGGTGAAGAAGGTCACTTGAACAGTTCCTTTTATAGTGTCTTTCCTCCCACTTGTTTGTCATTCTCATCATGTTTTCTTTTCTATCTTCACGAAGAGAATGATGACAAAGATTGGACTAGAGACAGATTCTTTATCATTCAATGAAACTTGATTTGCTCATTCTTAAATGTTGGTATAGTTGAACTATCAAGTCATTTTATCATCATTTTGAGTTCAAGCGTAAAAGTTCAGTCGTGATAGGGGGAGGTATGTAAATATAGACATGTAGGCATGTATAGGGAAAGTCACGGTGCAATGATGACAAATTTCTGAAATTTTTAAAGAAAGTGCTAGAAGAAATTTGTGGAAAATTATAGTAACGAGCTAGATGTTTCCTGAATAAGGAGGTATTCAGAATCATTTTCTGTTTTGTGAAGAGCCAAGTTTTTTCTAGAGAGCTCAGACCCCTGTGGCACTCCAGCGCAACTGATACTGTACAACAAAAGATTCAAAAATACGGATCATTTATACGATAGCCATTTATTTATAGGAGTTCACAACAACTTCTTAAGCAGTGGCCGACAATGGGATGGTGACAGTTCCAGCTGGAGTGATAGCTCCAAAAGCGGCTTGAGCGTCAGTGGCATCAGCTGGAGCAGGTCCGAAGTGGATAACGAGCTTGTCCTCCTTTGGTGCTCCGGCAGTACGAGTGATGGTGACATCCTTGGATCCAGATGGATCGATGAATCCGAACACTGGCGAGATACGGTACTCGTTGTTGTTCGAGGACTTAATCTGCAATTCTTTTGCTGATTGAAGGTTCTTCTAATCCACAGGATTACCTTGAAGACGAGCTTATCAGCTCCGGCATTCACAAGCTTGTGGGTGGATGCTCCTCCGGCGGCTGGCACGGTGCATGCTGGTGGATCGGCGGTCAAAGACATGTTTCGGCTTCGGTTGGGAACTTCACTGAGAAGACTGATTTTTCATGTAGTTTCTTTTCCTTTTATAGCGATTTCTTATCAAGATGTGCCACTAACCCGGTATTCCAGATTGGTGGTTTTTCACGTTAGAAATACTTTTTTGGGAAACTTTATGGTCACAGGAAGACAAAAATTAAATTAATAATTATTAATCCGTGACGTCGTGGCATCCCAGTTTCCTGATTCTTATCTCTCTGTGTTTCTGGAGTTGTTCTCCCTTTGATTTCCATCAATTCGGCATTTGTGAACTCTTGTTGCTAACCAAAAGATTTCCATAGGAGCCGGTTGCTCAAAGAGCTCTAAACGGTAAGTTACTGTAGAATTCAATCCGAATTGAGAAGCTAGCCATTGAGAGACTTCAACAATCCCGTTGATTTCAGAGAAACAAGAGGCATAGAAAAGGGAAGATGGCTGATGACAACGTCTCATTCACTGATGCTGGAGATCCAGCTCCAGCAGCTGGTGGCGCAAACGGTGGATCATCGGCAATGCTTGACCTACTCGGAACTCTGAATAAGAAAGATGAGGATAAGAAGAAGGCGAAGAAAGGAAAGAAAACGAAGAAGTCGAAAGGAAAGACAAAGACCAAGAAAGTGAGAAAAGCGGATAAATTCGAGTCGCAAAACTTTTTGTATCGTATCGAAGGAACCATTTTCTGCGCTGGAATCAGTTAGTTTTCTATCGATTTCTCACAAAGACAAATCCATTGTATTTCTAGTCGTCGGAATCGTTGTTCTCCTCGCTTTCATCATCGGTGCCATCATCTTTGGAGTGAAGTCCAATGGACATTTCGTCGATTACATGCAACCATTGTGGGGTGCATCTGATGAGAATCGAGATACTTCTGGAGCAGATTAAGGAGAGAACAGCTCCTGAATATCGAAGGCATAAATGACAAGTCGGCTTATTTTTAAAAGAGGGTTTATTATCCCATTTGATAATACCTCTTTTCAATGAATCATTTCATTAATTTTTGTGTTTTTTGCTTGGTTTTCATTTCAGGTTTTCAGTAAACTGTGGATTCCAGACGATTGAACATTTTTCTCATTTCTTGTTCGATACTCCAAGTGCCTCGTAGTAACCTAAGGATGCAACTCCAGCTAGAGAGTGCGCAACAATGTGTATGACCTTTGCTTGCTTCCACGTGTTCACACATGGTGTAGTGGTTAACGCTTTTGTTTTTCAATTTTTCATCGCGGGTTCAATTCCTTCCGGTGCCAAAACTTTTTTACTTTTCTGTTCAATCTTATTTTAGCCTCCAGAAGCAGCTATCCATTTTAATTATCCGCTTTAGATTGGTTCCAATGCGCGTCGTGGTGTTTGCAGTCTCCCACTTCTTAATGCAAGCCAGAAAGGTCAATTGGATCGGAACACTGGGAGGAGCATAAAGGGAACCTCTCATACATTAAAAAGCTATAAATTAGGGTTTATTACTGTCACCATGTCTACTACTCTCTCCAAAATCGAACAAATGAAGAGGAAGCCGTTGCTAACGCCTCGTGCAGATCTCCAAATGAATACAACGTTCATTGTGATGCAGGCATGGTGGGGAGAGATTGATTTGCAAGTGGAATTCCGGGAAGACACATTAACTTTCCAAAAATACTTAGTAAGTGTTTGAAGAGGTCTTAGATAACAGAAGGTATGTTCCTACCTGGATTGTGATTGTCTGTTGTTAAAACTAATGGAATTGGGGACTTACAGGGTAAACCGGGGCTCACAATCGAAGTTTCATTCAATGCCACTGATCAGGATGGTACAAATGTGAAGTTTACATTTCCAATTGACATGTTTTCAAAGTTAGAAGTGAGTATTTTAATGAAGTCACCTGATTTATTGGATATTTGATGTCCGATTAGAGAGAATGTGAACGATAGAGGCGCAGAGAAGAAGCCATAAAAGGTGCATATACGCCAGAAATATCAGACAGTTTACTTGCCATTGGCATGCGCTTAAAATGGAACATTTTGCATAGGCTGATGGAAAAAGAATTCATTAAAAAAAGAACGAATCCTCTGAACATCAAAAAGGAAAAAAAAATTATTACAGTATACGGAGCTGGAATTCAGTATGGTCCATCATCCAACTGCTCTCATTTTACATTTGAATGACAAGGGATACAAGGAATTTATGAAGAAGTTACCTGGATTGGTGGAATTCTGGAAACCAAAGTTGCAGGCGCATAAACGAACGTTTTCCCAGTATGTTTTCTTTTTTAAAGGTGGTGGAGCATGAAAAAAAGAGTATCTGAAATTGAAAAAGGTAGAAACCATAGTTGTCGCGGGCTGGTTCGGGCTGACGTGCTAACTTCTTCGGCTCGCAGGCCCGGCTGAAAAACCCGAATGCTGAAAGCTCGAGAAATTCGCCCGAATTTTGTGCATCATGCTTATAGTTAGCATTGCAAGAGTAGTTTTATGTTATTGAAGCATGTGAAATGTTTTTCAAATACTTTCAGTAAAATACAATATTTTTCTGAAACAAATCAAAATTTTGGCCCGTTCTGATTCGGGGTAGCCTCTGTAAAATATGTATCAGAGTGCAGTTTTGAAACAGGGTTTACTGCAAAAAATAACATTCATTCCATTTCCAGCTCCTTGCTATTCGTTATCGATCCAACCGAATTCACAGTGTCTGAGAACAACGTCCTCCTTTATCGACCGAGATACCCAGAAGGAATTATTAATTTCCAAGTCAACGTATGAATATTAGCACATTTGAAATGAAATCTTGACTCAGTTCACGTTTCCAGTACAATCAACTTTGGGAACAACATCTCACTAACCATCGGCTATCGACTGGAAAACTAGAAGAGAGAATTGGTATGACTTTTTGAAGGGTTTCCAAAAGTTGTATTTAATTTTAGTCCCAATAAATGAACATGATTTTGATGAATACTCCAAAGTCAACGGTCTCCGGAACATCGACTCTCAACTACCGGGACTTCGAAACAGAACTATCAGGATATTCGCTCAAAGGAGGAATATCAATCGAAAAAGTAACCTAGTCATTGTTGTTTTTACTCAAAAACATCAAAAACTTTAGATTCATCAAAACGAGGGAATCGAAGGGAAGGGGATCATAATGCTAATGGTGAAGACGAAGAAATGGAAGTGGATGAGATTTTGGTAAAGGAAGAGATAATGGAGGAGGAAGAAGAGACTGTGGAGTCGTCTGTGCCAGAGCCAAAAACTAAAAAGAATGGTTAGTTAGTCATAACGTTTTCGATAGAATAAATCCATTTCAGGTTTCGTCACACCAAAACTTCCAAAACGAAGGAGAAGGCATGTTTGAAGATATAAATTTGGTTATTTATAGAGACTATAAGTATATTCGATATTTCCATGACATTCATTCCCGATCTCATTTCATTAAATTCCCCAAAGTGTTCGATGTACAAAATCTTCTAGACCTGCATAATATGTAATAGAGTATGATCTTCCATCAGTTTTAATATGTATCTAATTATTTATTTTTGTATAGTCATTTATAGAACAAGACTGCCGCGCCTCCGGCGCTTCAGTCTTGTTTTGTTCGCCGCTTCGCGGCTCACTTTTTTTTACAAATGATGTTCTCGGCTTTGCCGCTCACTATTTCAGAAAAGGTCACGGTACTTTTCTGAACTCGTGAACTTTTTGATGCCGAGAATGACAAACAAATAAATATATATATTTACACACAACCCTCACTTCCATACTTGTCCAAATCAGGCCCGGCCCGGCGGGCCCGGATTTGAAAAAAATTCGAAATTTTCAGCAAAAATTTTTGAAAAAATTTCAAAATTTTAAGAAAAAAAATGCGAGTTTTCAAGTTGAAAATGCATATTTTTCCTCAAAAGCAAGTTTTCAACTGAAAATAGCTCTTTTCCGTGTAAAAGTTATACAGCCTTTAAGAAATTACAGCCTTTAAGAAACAGGCTTAGGAAAATCCCGGGAGCCAACTGACTACACCTTCCCCCCAACGGTGTGCTATTTCCCCCCACCCCATAGTCCTGGGGGTCGATTATAGGACGGGGGCTACATCATACCGGGGGGCTATTCTATACTGTTGATATTCCACAATCACCCCCCAAATTGGAATAATGGGGGGTGATCATATACTGTACCAGTGGGGGGCATTTATAGACCGCAAGTGGGGGCGATTGTAGAAGTATACCTAAAAAACTGTATCTATTTCTCAAAAACCTGTTTGTTTGTGATAAGCGCATCACAATCCGAAAAGTTCGTAGATACTGTGAAAACAATAAAGTTCCAGCAAGGATTTTTGCCTTTAAATCTACCGGGGAAAAAAAAAAAAGTTCCCACGGCATGCTTATAAATGGGCTTTTGCACCGCCGGTTCTGTGCCTTCCAAAGCATTGCTGCTGTGGTCCTGTTGCACGCTTTCATGGGGGCAATTCTATGTCAACCCACGAAAGCAGGCTTCACGACCACAACACAAATGCTTTTTAAGACACGGCACGGCGGACAGAAGTCCGTCCGGATGAGTCCAAAAAATATTTTTTCAAACTAAATCCGGTTATAAAAAACACCAGAATATTATATTGCTGGATGGTATATAATTACTCTCGTGAGATTTTAGATGAACCACAGTCTTCTTTCATAACACCGCCATTATTTCATAGTTCCACTTTCACAAGCTGTTCCTATCACGAGAGAGAATATCCCAGATATTC
>GL380352.1:5200-31129 GCA_000143925.2 Caenorhabditis brenneri
AAAAAAAATTTTAGTTGAAATTCTTGTAAAGATGTCAAATAATAAACGGGAAACATTGAAAATACTGAATTCGGAATGATGAAAATGATAAAAAGTAAAATGAATTTGAAAGAAAAATGATAAAATGACTCATGGGCGGCGGCTCTCTCCGTTTTTCTGTCAATGTGTTGATGGTGTTGGGAAAAAAATTGAAAAATTCGACATTTTCGAAAACTAGATGCATATTCACAATCTGCTCATTTTCCCGATTCAGAAAAATACAATCATGATTGGTTTTTGAGAAAATACGATATCCACCTCCTAAAAAAACGGACCACCCATACTCTGGTCCGTGAAGGCGCCTCTTTGTTGCTTTTTTGTAAAGGTGAGAGAAAATTCAGCCTATTTTCGCATCATTTGAGATTGGTTCTTTCCCCCAAGCAATAAGGATTCCAGCTTAAAATTGCCTGAGTTTTGTCAAGTTTGCTGTCCCAAAAAATCAAGAGTTTCAGACTAAAACTGACTGATTTTTGAAACGTTTTGACCCGGTAAATCGAGAATTCCAGCCTGAATTCGCATAAGCTGTGAATGGTTTTGCCCAAAAAATGAGGAATTTGAGCCTAAACTAGCCAAATTTTATGAATGGTTTCGTCCAAAAAAAATTCAAGCCTTAAATTGCCTGATTTTTTAATTGTTTTGTGAATGAAAAACTAGGAGTTGCAGCCTAAATTTGTCCGATTTTTGTGAAGTTTTGTATCCCAAAGAATCATGATTTTCAGCCTAAATTTGCCGAATTCATGATGGTTTTGTTCTAAAAATTCAGGATTTTCGGCCTGAAATTGCTCTGATTACGAACTACTTTGCCCGAAAAATTAGAATTTACCTGATTCAAAAATCTTCTGCCCCCTGAAAATCAGAAATAGCGTTTACTCGGGTTCATTCCGAAACAACTGCAGAAAAAGTAAATTGGATCAAAGGAACGTAAATTGGATCAATAGTAACGACATAATTAAAACTAACTGATTTTGAGAATGTTATTTCAAAATCTGCCAGAGTTTCGAATGGTTTTGTCTCAAAAAATTAGGATTTTCAGACTAGATCTGCCGAATCTATGAATGATTTCTAGTCCGAAAAATGATGAGTTGTACCCGAAAAATGTGTAATTTATCAATGGGTTTGATTCCGAAAAAATGACGGATTGTAACAAATCAATTGATTTTCGAAAAATTTTGTAACTGAATTGTGAGTATTTGTAAACGGAAAATTAGGAACCGCAGCCAAAATTTGCCAAATTTGTGAATGGTTTTGTCTCAAAAATATATAAAGTTTTGAACCGAAATAAAAGAAATTGTATTCTAATAATGCTTGGTATTTAATTCATTTGGTATGTGCACCCGACCCAACATTCTGATTCTATAGTTTCCACTGCAGTTATGTTTACCAGCAAACTTTTTTTCCATTAAATCTTTCTGACTCGTGCTTATGTCAACATCTTCTCCTTCCAACGTCAACATTACTTCGTCTCTTTTCTAAATTTTCTTCTCGCCTCCCGTCGAGATACTTGCCACACAGCCTTCCCAACAGCTGGTGTTCGCTTATTTTATTCGTCGAGACCCTCATTTTCTGCTCGCACTATTTCTTTCTCTGCACCCTCTTTCTCGTTTCTGCCTGTTTCTGACCCGCCACAGACTGTTCTTTTAATTCAGTTACTTGTAACTAATTTCCAATGTCTCTTCGTTAGGGGCTTTTGCAGTGATTTTTTCGAATTTTTTTGAAAACCTATATTCATTTCATGTATACTACTAATATTTTAACTACTCTGAATTTAAATTTTTTGGATTCAAATTTAAAGAAAAGTAAGTTAGTTACTTTTCCCAGAGAAATTCCAACATAATTTTTTCCAGCCAGGCGGCTCGGAAGGATTCTTTCTACATGACGGAATCAAAACAAATGGAGGCGTCCCAATTGTTCTGGACGCGAAAGGAAATGACTCTCAATTCATGAGACAATCCTGTAAGCCAAACGCCATTTGGAAGCATGTCGTTGGTTCGAATGCCAGACTGGCAGTTTCTGTGGAAAGGATTGAAGAGGATGAGAAGAAATGACGGTGCCATTTGACTCGGATTGGAAGGAGTCAAGAGTGAGGAAGTTGGGATGAGTGCCAGATGGAGAAAGAGCAAGAAGGAAGATAGAATAATTTAAATTTTGGTTTTTTCAAACAATTTTTCTCATAAAGAATTATAATTATCTCTGTTTGAAGCAATGCAAATCCGCAACACAATTTGGTGAAGCAACATAAAATGGTGCTTTCTCAGCGCGACTTTTTTCCAAGCGAATCTTTTCTTTTTCAGATGTTTTTCTTGATTTTTTTTTTCTTGTTTTCAATATATTCCATTTCGTATTTTTGTTTTTTTTTCGTTTGCCCTTTTGTTTACAAAATCAAATTTGTTTTCATATAGAATGGTTTCGGGAAACGGAAACAAGTTGAGTGACAAAAACACACAACGAGATTTTCCCTCTCGTATGAGGCTTCGACTACTCAGGCCCCTCTTCAAACAATTCTCCCTTCCTGCCAGTCGGCACACATTCACCGCTCTAGAAGAGCGTCCCTCACGTCCTAGGACACCCACACGCACACACTGCTTCCCTCCTTATTCGGTCTTCCCGTCAGTCCACTTGATTAGATATGCCTTGCAGCCGTCCCACTCTTCCCTCTTCCCACTACTATTTCTTTCTCTACATCCACTTCTTTGGATTTATGTCCTTTTGCCTTTTCTCGCTCCGTCCACTCAAAACTTCGATTTTTTGGAAGTTAAAATTTGAGAGATGTATATGTAAGTTTTCGCACATTTTCAATTTTTTCAAATGTGGAATTTTCAGATACCGGGTTGGAACATGTATATTAAAGTAGAAAATGAATCTTGTGAGTTTTTTTTTCAAATTTTTTTCAAGGGTCGGGAAAAGAAGGGTTTATAAAACTTTCTGAAGTTTCAATTTTCAAAAGTTTCTAGATCTAATGTTTCTGCTGACATGCCAGAAGGCGCAATGAGGCTTAGAAAGTTGTTTTTTCTCAAATTCTGTTTTTTTTTAATTTGAAATCAATAAAAATATTATTCTTCACAAGTCGTGTTTTCAATTGTTGAATCTGAAGGGCTTGAAACCCATTTTATATCTTTATCTTGTTTATTTTAATTTTCCAAAAGATTTTCAGAAAAATGAGAGAAAGGTTCGGAGGAAAAGAATAAAATAGAGTTGAAAATGGGAAATGAGTGGAATGAAAACTTGGAAGTTGTGAGTGAAAAATAGGCCTTACAGGCATCATTCCGAGAGTATACGCGTTTTGCCTAATGAACAGATCGATTTGGCAATTTCAGGAAAAAATCTGAGTTGTGGGAAATTATTTTTCTGCACTTGTGGAACAAAACATAACAACGAGGAGCTACAACTAGTCATTAAATCACTATATAATATAAGAGAATACAAATTTCAAATAATTGCATTTTGTTTTCTTTTCAAGGAGTTTTCAATATTATCTGTAGCGTATACAGAAATTTTCAATGAAAATCTGAAGAGTGCATTTCTGTATATTGATAGGCGTTTGCTGCTGCCATGTGCGTATTTATCAAGAAAAAAGTACTGTTTATCTTCTTCAGGACTGACTACAGGATTTTTCAATTTCCATGTCTGTAGTCAGTAATTCTAGACAGGACTACGGAAATTTCCAATTTTCTTTTCCGTAGTCCTGCTGATCAGGCCGGACTACGGAAATTTCCAATTTTCTTTTCCGTAGTCTCTCAACTGGTTTTTGTTGATAACGAATAAACAAAAGGTTAATTTCATCAAGCGGGATCGAACCCTAGACTTAAGATTGGAATTCAAACACGCTAACCACTTTACTACAAAGGTCACAAAAGAAAAGAAACAAAACGGTTATTATGTTTTCACGGGTTTCTCTATTTTTTGAGAAGAAGGGGTTTCTCACGCCACATAAAAATTCAGTTTCAAATATTATTTTTGTTTTTTTCTCGTTTTTCATCCAGCCCCATTTGTTCTTGCATTTTTGATGTATTTCACAAGAGTAACAGTGGAAAACAGGACAATTTTATATTGAACAATGGAGACATCATACATTGAGAAGAAGGAAGTGAAACAACAAAAATTTTGAGTATTACATGAAAATCAAGGCGGTTTCGGGATCCTGCCAGTTGGATACCCATGTTTCTCCAAGTAATTCAGAACGGTTATATGTGGGTCCTCACCGTTATCGTCAAACTCTGAATCGAATGCAATTGTCTTCCGTCTTTTTTGATTCAAGTCACTAATAACTTGCCGGAAAGCTGAAAATTGTAATTGTTGAAAGATGTGCACTTGGTTTCAATTACATTGTTTTCCATAAAAGTTTACTGCTTTTCTGTAGTTTTCACGATGATCGTTTGTCAAAAGATTTCCGGTATGATGAATCAGCTGGCCGATCTTCTTATTGATAGCTTCCACATTAGGTTTCCGGATTTTCGCGGTGAACATAGAAGGCTGGAAGTCTTCCTGAAGATTTTTCTACCAATGGAGACTTTTTAAAGAAAAACTACCTGAAAAAGTGGGAACGCCGCTTCGTTTTTTTCTGCTCCGTACAGAATTGAAGAATGAAGAGATGGAGCAACGGACCACAAAATTTCATCTTAAAAATTAATGGTTTTCATGATTTAGGAAAAATTCACCTTTTTGTCCTTTCGATAAGCAATATTGGCTGTTTGAAGACAGATTTCCGATTCTCATCATGTTCTCATGAATTGGAGAAAAATCAAAAATAGTTGGAGTGCGATCAACTCCGGCTACCGTTGGCGAGGATTCCAAGAAAGAGGCGAAATCTGATAATGAGAACGTGTTTAAATTACTCTCAAATTCTCACCATTTGGATCATACAAGTTTACTTCACGGATACTCTGAGATAAATTCCCGAAATGCCCGTCAACTGACAAATGTGTATGGCCAGTTGACGGGTAAATGATGTATATCTGGAAAAAAACATTCAGTGATTAATTTCATTCTGAGTAATTTGCCTTCTTCAGTGCTGTCACTTTGTGGAGAATCAGCCCGAGTCCTCCAAAAATAACGTTGCTTTTGTTATTTGCTGCTGAATCAAGGATCAGAACCAATAGACTTGGAATCGCTTCGAGCTAAAATTCAGAAATATTTTCCGACAACTATGGAATTGTTTACTTTTGAGAGCCCACTCAGAATCAGGGACAGAACGTAACTCGAGTCATGTGAAAAGACAGATTGCAGTGATGGATAATCGAAGTTTGCAAATGAATAAGGTCCTGAGGAGGAATAATTAATAATGGGAAATTTCGAATAACTGGTACCATTCACAGTAGCTATTTGGACTGTTGTTAAGCTGTAAGATAATCTGAGAGCATCATTCACAAACTTCGGCTGATCTACGAATTGTGGTAATTTTGTGTGCCTGTTTGACATCCCATCAACCATCATAACATTAACATCAAATGTCTCCTCGCGACTTTGTGAGCACAATGCTTTGATGATAGTTCTTTGCTTACTGAAAAAGCGAACTGATGAGGTTTTAAGAAAAGAACTCAACTTGATGTAGGAGTAGTGAAGATCTAATTTCTCTTTCGCTTCTTTCCTATCCTTGATGCTCACACTTTGATTCATAATTTCTTTCAAGCCAAAACAACAACTGCAACGAACTAGAGTGTCGTGCTTCAAATTGACATTATTCAGATTTCCTGGTTTATAACTTGAATTACCTTTCTTTGCCTGATCTGAACATCCATTTTTTTCCTTATCTCAGTGATGGGGATAGGTCGTGATCCTTTTAATGGCAGCCTCAAATTTTAAAATAATATTCTCTTAGTCTGTATTATATTTTGAGCTTACTGAGTTGACAAAGCTGGTAAAACCAGCACTTCGTTGAGTGAGTCAATTTGAACATGTTTCGATACAACTTTCAGACTCTCAGACAACAATTCAACTGATTTCTGATACCATCCTCGATTTTTATACTTTCCAAGAGTTGGGTCCGTGAAACTATTCATCAAGCTAAAATCAAAATAAGAATGCTAAATTTCAAATTGAACCACTTACACACTGAGAGACACACCAAAGGTGCGTGCGAAAAGCATCGGACAAGTCGGCCATTTTTCGCACAGGTTTTCGAGAAATATATTAGTTTTTTTCAACGAAGAGTTCAGACGAGTGTGGAACATTTTCTCGCAACAAAAGAAAATGCAGTGATAATTATTTTAGCCCAAAGAACTGCAGAAGGATCAAACCACACACTACTGCTCCGAGAAAATGCAGGTTTTGTTGACGAGGATGGAAGTGAGTTTGGCTTCAAAATAAACTGGAAAACCCATAATTTTAGTGATACATAATCATTGCTCTCTGTCAATCATTTTCAAAGTGAACGGAACAATCATACCACGTTCAGAATTATCTCAATATTTCATGCAAAAGGGAGCGAAAAGAAAAGTGATCATGACTGTAGAGGAGATGAAAGTGTTCTTTAAAGACAGCACAAAATTGTATTTGGAGTTTGAAGACACATTCTATTTACGTCTGTTTCTCAAATTTTTAACTTTACGTAAAGCTAAATTTCAGCAATCGTCAGCGAACTTGTTGCATCATCAGATCTTATTGCCGTTCCAAATCAGAAGACGAGCGAGGAGTTAGCCAGATGTTTTTCGACACCTCGTCAAAAGTAGAAAATACATGCCTCTTTACTTTAAACTTGTTAATCACCACACTTCAACTGTCGAAGTGCGTTCACTTGTTGCTCTTTAACAATTATTTCTTAATGATAAATTATTCTTCTTCTCTATTGTTACTTGTCCAAAAAAATTCGTCTGGAAGAGAAACCGAAACAGGTGTGTCAGATTCCACGAAGTCATTTTTGAGTCAAATGAAATACTCAAAACCTGTAAATACATAAAACCGCTTTTTCAATTAGAATTATCAGTGAAATGGACGAAAAACGATTAAAAAAATTGAAAAGAAATTGAAAATAATATTTGAAACTGAATTTTTATGTGGCGTGAGAAACCCCTTCTTCTCAAAAAATAGAGAAACCCGTGAAAACATAATAACCGTTTTGTTTCTTTTCTTCTGTGACCTTTGTAGTAAAGTGGTTAGCGTGTTTGAATTCCAATCTTAAGTCTAGGGTTCGATCCCGCTTGATGAAATTAACCTTTTGTTTATTCGTTATCAACAAAAACCAGTTGAGAGACTACGGAAAAGAAAATTGGAAATTTCCGTAGTCCTGTTCAGGATGACAGACTACAGAAAAGGAAATTAAAATAAACTGTAGTTCGGCCTTCTTGTTGGTTAAAACCAAGATTTTTTTTTCACAATATATCGGATTTTCAGTTGCTAGACATAGCTTGTATAAAAGCGTATATTTATCCAGATTTGAGTATAGTACGATGTGTGGATGACAACATTCGTATAAAAACTCCAACTTTCTTCCAAATCTGCCTGTTTTTGGAACAAAATGCAATTATTTGAAATTTGTATTCTCTTATATGAGATTGAAGCACCTCGTGGAGTGATTTCCAGGCATCCTTGTTGTAATTCAAAAGATATATTTGTTTTCACCTAGAGAGGTCTCGGAAAGATAGAACAAATCAAGTGATAGAAACACACAATAAGATTTTTCCTCGGATAGAGGCATCCACTACTTGGACCCCCTCTCCACTCATTTCTCCCTTCCTGCCAGCCGGCACACGTTCACCCCTTGTCCTTTTTATCCTAAGACACCCACACGCATGCATACTGCTTCCCCCCCTCATTTGGTTTTCCGTCCACTTAATTAGATATGCCTTGCTGCCGTCCGACTCTCCCCACTTCCTAGTACTATTCCTTTCTCTGCCCCTCTTCTTTGAATTTATGTGTCCCCCTTTCCCGCTTCGTCCTCCTTTTCCCGCTTCATCATTTTATGTGAATGGCTATTCGTAATGGCCTCCCTTTTATTTATATTCCCACTTGATTCTTTTTGATTTTCATATATGCTTTTATCTACTGTTTCTATGGATTCTGAAACTCAAAACTTTGATTTTTTTTTGGAATTTAAAACTCTATTATGAAAGTTGAATCGGTATGTTGTTCTATATTGAAACACATTTTTTTGAATTGTGTAATTTTCAGACTCCACATGGGCGGATGCGTTGGCAAACTCAAGTTGGAGACTGTGCGTTGAATGCTGTGAGTTTTTGTTTTGATTTTCTCTAAAATGGGGGAAGGGACTTTTGAAAAAATTTTAAGTTACCAACTTTCAAATAATTTCAGGTTTGATGCTGATTTAAAATTGCCCGGAGGCATGCTATAAATATTTAGTTTCTCAAAGATTTTAAAAAATTGAAAATGTCAATAAAATGTCTATCGTTTCTAAATGTGTTTTCAACTGTTGAATCTGAACGGCTTGTAACCCAATTTATACTTATTTTTTCCAAAAAATGACGTTTTTCAGGTTTTTCAGAGGGATTTTGTCAGGAAAGGGTGAAAAGAAATTAGAGAAGGGGAAAAGTCAGGAATCGGGAAATGAAAAGGAAGAGATTTAGAAAAGTTGAGAAGCCGTTAAAAAAATTGAAAATGGGATGAATGGATGAGATGAGAATTCGGGTGTCGGAAAATAAGAAGGAGTCACGAAAACTACTTCAAACCTATACATAATTGAACAAAATCTGCTGGATTTTATTTCAAAATCGGAAAATTGTGAACAATAGACGGAGTTCTTGGCGGATTTGGAAAAAAAATGAAGAGTTCGGGCAGAAAGGAACTATAAAAAATCATTATGAACAGAGAAACGAGACAAAAAACGTTTTCTAATTTTCAATCGGACCGGCAAATTCTGAAAACTCGTGAAAATGACTCATTAAAAATCTATGGAATATAATTTAATTTGAAAATTTGAAGAATTCCGAAAAACATCACTTGAAAAAATTGAACAAGGAAAATGATATTCAATTTGCTTTGTAATCTTGAAATCATATATCAGAAGAATATTTTCAGAAAAAAACTAGACTATACACTTTTTCCAATGTGAACAACACTTCAGCACTCCCCTCACTTCTTACCCCCGTTGAAACATTCGTCATTCATTCGGCCCCTCCACTTTTCCATTTTACTCTGTCGTCTACTTCTCATTTCCTATACCACTATGCTTCTCTCTAGACCCTCTTTTCAACAGCAGTGTGATGCCTCCCCGGCCCGCTTTTTCCATTCAACATTTTATATAACAACTATCCGTGGCTTCATGGAAATACGTACTCCGAATATACTACTGGTTTCTATATATCCTTTATTCCATATTGCCTTATAATTATTTATATTTTGAACGAATTCAGAAAAAAACACGTAAGTTTTTTGTTGACACTACGCTTTGTTTGTCCATTTTATGCGTGCCCTGCCCTCTCAACCCGCCAATTGGTGGCAAAAAGAGGAAGAAAGGGGGTAGTGTCCAGATGTTTTCGTTCGCAAACGCCCTTGGTGGACTCTCCTTCTTTACACACACCAAGCCATATCGATCCTTGCCTTTCCGCCCACCCCGCATTTGCCCTTTTTCTACACTCTTCATTCACATTTTTACTCGGAGCTTCCAGGATGAGACGCTCCCAAAGAACAAAAAATGCTGTTGTAGCACAGGAAGAGAAGCTATTGGAACAGGTTAGTTGGAATTCTATTATTTTTATTGGTAAAGAAAATGAAAAAAATAGATTAGGGCACCTAAAATGAGAAAAGAAACGGTATATTCCTTAGTGTTTTCCATTTTCTTTTATAAGTTTTCGAGTGGTTTTGATGATTTTAACATTCGAAAAATGAATGAGCCCTGTTTTTGCTAAAAATTTTGTTACTTTTGTGAGAAAAACGACGAAAAACTTTCTTTTTCCGGTTCTAATACTAATATTGTTTGAAATCGTGAAATCTCATTTTGAAAATCTATATTTAATCCCAAAATTCACATAATATCCGCTTTTGAAACGAAAAATTGGCACTTAATTTCCTGGCCATCTTTCATTCTCCGATACACCACTAGTGAAAAAAAAAGAATAGTGGGGCAGCGAGATGGAACTAGAGAGGCGCAGACAAGACATAATGCATTGGGAGGCACTCTGTCTGTCTGAGAGGAAGAATTATCTGAGAGGAAAATGCACATTTGCAAGATGTTCCCCCATCCGAATGAAAATGAGATCAAGTGTACACCTAACAAACTAACATACAAAAAAAATTATACTCGTACCTATTCTATTCTCACCTGGAAACATAGTTGAAAACTCACGTTTCAATTCGAAAAATTTGAAAAATTTAAATTTTCATGGTGGTTGTGTAGGTTTTTTTGGATTTTTTGAAAATAAGACAAACTCTATGAAAATTTCGAGGATTTCACTGCATTTCAAAAAACCAAAGTGGTCCGTATGAATTGGTATTACATGTAGTGAACCTACTAACACTTCTAAAACATATTATACATATTTCAGTAAGCTCCGCCCCTTTCCCTCTAATACAGGAGCCGTTCATATCAAAAAATTAACTTTTTTCTCCGAATAGATAGTGACCAAATCTTATCGGAAATCAATTACTGGTACCATTAGAAGCATTTTTTGTGTTGAGAGAAAAACACTCACATCACTCCTTCAGGGTGAAATTACACTGTTTTCATCGAAAATACGATTTTTTCACTGTTTAGTCAATTTTTCGGTCTGATCGGTGTCGAGTTTGACAAATCTGAAAATTGGGTATTGATTCAGGCCTAGTTGAACGTCGGAATATCAATTGAGATAAGGCAAACTCCTCCCCTAATAGGTCCAAAAACAGAGAATAGTACAAAATTTCAGAAGATTTTCATGTATACCTATACATGGCGAAAAATCTCATGGCCACGAATCGAGCTCATATTCATATTTTGAGCAACCATGGTGCCTACTAACATGCTGCCAAAATATTAGCCTCCCTCGATTCAAATTGGCCATCGTATAGTAATGAAAATTCCTGATCTCTAATGAGTGATTTTTTCACTGTTGTTGTTTTGGTGATTATGTGTCTTGGTTAATTCGAATCGAGGGAGGCTAATATTTTGGCAGCATGTTAGTAAGCACCATGGTTGCTCAAAATATGAATATGAGCTCGATTCGTGACCATGAGATTTTTCGCCATGTATAGGTATACATGAAAATCTTCTGAAATTCCGTATTATTCTCTGTTTTTGAACCTGTTAGGGGAGGAGTTTGCCTTATCTCAATTGATATTCCGACGTTCAAATAGGCCTGAATCAATACCCAATTTTCAGATTTGCCAAACTCGACACCGATCAGACCGAAAAATTGACTAAACAGTGAAAAAATCGTACTTTCGATGAAAACAGTGTAATTTCACCCTGAAGGAGTGATGTGAGTGTTTTTCTCTCAACACAAAAAATGCTTCTAATGGTACCAGTAATTGATTTCCGATAAGATTTGGTCACTATCTATTCGGAGAAAAAAGTTAATTTTTTGATATGAACGGCTACTGTATTAGAGGGAAAGGGGCGGAGCTTACTGAAATATGTATAATATGTTTTAGAAGTGTTAGTAGGTTCATTACATGTAATACCAATTCATACGGACCACTTTGGTTTTTTGAAATGCAGTGGCCAGGACACCTTTCCTCGACTTTCTCAGAGAGTTTGTCATAAATCATAAAGCCTTACTTGAAATCACTAACATTGTCCAAAAGAACTTCAAGTTTCAGTGGAAGACCAGTTTTTTGAAAAGTTTTTTTCAAAATATTTTGTAGCAACAGCTATTTCAAATGAAAGTATGTGATTTCTTTTGCAGTTCCCGTCAAAAAAGTATGAGGGACTACAAAATGATAATTTTGAATCATACAAATTTTTTTCCGAAAAGCTTAATTTTTGTTAAAGAACACGGTTATCAAAAATCGAAACAGAATGTTGATTCTTTTTGAATTTCAGGTTTCCCTGCCACGCAGCAGTCAAATGTCTCAAGACCAAGCACCCACCTCATTAGAAAAATCTAAAGGAGTCGGATTAGGAAACAACAAACCAACCAAGAGAGACAAAATTGCGGCGGCAAGACAGAGATATAGCCGGCTTACGGAGCACGAGCCGGAACATCATTCACTTCCACTTCCATACGATTTGGAAGAGGAAGAGCGCAAAACAAAAAAGAACCGATTAGAAGCTCAACGAAACAAGTATCACGCCATGACACCGGAACAAAGAAGGGAGTACAACGCCAAGCGTACGGAGCTTGGGCGGAAACGTCGTCGAGAAGAGGATCAGATCCTGGCAAGAGCTGAAAGAGCCACCGGACCGCCAGAGTTATTAGCAAAAGCTGAACTGATAAGAGCGAAAAGGAAAAAGAATGCAGAAAGAGCAAAACGTCGATATGACAGCATGACGCAGGCCGAGAAAAGGAAACACAACACTGGGAGGTCGGTAGCTAGAAGAGTCAGAACAGTGGGATCACGGGATTCATATTTGGAACCATATGACGAATCGTCCAATGATTGGTCGATGCAAGGTTAGTTCTTTTTTTTAAAATTAGCAGGCATCGTTGGAGCATTCAAACTAGACCAAAAACTTTTTTTTGTAGATTTAGACTTCTTCTAAAATGTTTTTTCGCAATATAGTTAATGTATTGATAAACATAATTTTATTTTTAATCCGTCTAGCTTATATCTATCGAATCTCCTATTTTTTTTAGGTCCTCCTGACTCCCACAACGAAGATGATGATGGTAATGACGACGATTATTTCAGCGAAGACGAGTAATTATGTATTCCCGTATTTCTAATTTATTTTAAGAATAATGAACAGTATTTTGATAGGAAAGTGGTTCTTGTTGTTGTTCAATACGAAACTATACTTTTTTCAATCTGTTTTCTTTTTTTTCAAAATTTTCAGAGTTTAAGAAAAAATGTGTTGAGAAACGGGAGAACATTCGCTTTTTTTCAAACCAGAATGTTCCTTTCTTTGAATTTCTCTTCTGGGAACACCTCTTTAGACTCAGACTGTTTGAGATAGAGAGACCAGCGGGTTGCTGCACTATAAGTGAGGAGGACGCAGAGAAAAACGGCGGCGAGAGGGAGAGGGACAAATGAAATGAAAAGTTACTTGGAGAAGATATTTTGGTGGTAGTATGTGGATAAATTCAACAAACTCCTTAAAATTCTGTTCAATTGGCTCGATCAAAATTGGGAAAATTCGGTTATACCCCCCCACACGGATATGTTTTCCCACGTACTGGAATAACCCCCCACACCGTTGAAAAGTGGGGGGTTATAACTGTGGGGGTGCATATCAGCATGCAAAGTACGGGGGGCTATAATAGAATCTATTTAAGTCCCCCCAGTTGTTTGGGGGTGCCATATCAAAATACCCGGACCTTTTCTATTTAAACCCCCCGTAAGAATCCAATAAACACCCCCCCAAAGCGGACGTTGGTATAACCCCCCACACCCAAAAAAAAATGACAATCTTGAAAAAAAAAAGCTCGCGGAGCACGAAAACAGGCTCGAAGGCGTTCAAGCTTGCTTCGGGAGTTTCCTAAGCCTGAATTTAAGTAGGATTCTACGCTTGAACATCGTGAAAAAGCAAAAAAAGCGGAAAAAAGCACGAAATTAGAGGAAAAACAATTAAATATCGATACAAATGGGCCCCACTAATTTCGCTGCGTACCTATGATACTCAGTTTTGTGGGGTGGGCTGTCATAATGTGGGGGGTTTTATCACAATGTTTCCAGACATTCTGTTAGAGCCCCCCACATTGCGGGGGGTTTTAACAGAATGCTTTCAAGATTCCAATATGACCCCCCACAATTAGACAGGGTTCGGCTATGTGGGGGGTTATGCCAATGTTTATGTTGGGGGGTGTTTATCATAATGTTACGGGGGGCTATAATAGAATGATCCCTCAAATTTTTTTGGTTTTTCAAAAAAGAAATGAAAAAAACAACTTTTGCAAAAAAAAATTTGATAATAGGTGACGCTCACACAGAAATCTTCCTGAAATTCGAGCTGGGGGTTATATTCGCGGATTATCAAAATAGAAAAAAATTGTATTTTTTCATTGCATCATATCTCGATTGTCCTACAAGTGTTCAAAATGCTTTCAAGTGACAAAATGTTGCATACACTTCACTGATCATTATTTCATATCAAACACGTATTGATATTCTTAAAAGGGACCGAGATAAAGTGCTGAACATGCAGCATTATTTTCTTCTTTTTTCAGCAAAAGTCGAATTTTCACATCCGTTTTCCTTGCTCATTCCTCATCATCATTTTTTGTTCAAAGAATTTCGTGTAAGAAAAATACCAACTTTTCTGTAAACGGAAAAATTACAATTCCTGAATTCTGTTATAGAATCCCACCAAAAACAAATTTTCAGGGTAGCATATTTCGATTGCCCCTCAAAAGTTTAAAATAAGCTAAACTAAATTGATGTTTTCGCTTGTGTCCGAACACTTCCATAGTTGAGAACTTTTTGATAACTCTAACGGCAATCGAGATGTGTTGTTCTGAACGTACTACACTGTGTAAGCGTGAATTATTGGATTCAGAGAGTTTCGTTCTCAGTTCATTAGAGTATCTAACTCAGTTTTATAACGCTAATATAAACGACTCTTCAAGCTTCCATTATGGAAGGTTTTCGCCCCCTCCTTCCTCCGTCAAATAATCCGTCATTTTACGTCCCCCTTTTCCCTTTTCTCTGTCGTCAACTTCTCATTTCCTAAAGTGATATTATTTTTTCTCTGCTCCCTCTTCTCAATCTTTTGGCCACCTTCCGCGCTCGCTCATTTCATTTAGTATCTCGTAGCAATTGGTTCTTCGTTAGGACCTACCATGTATAATGATTATTTTTAATTTTTATTCACAATGTTATCTATATTGATTCTTTGGATTCTGTTACTACTATTAGTTGGATGATTCAGAATATTTTGAATTGAAAATAGTAAGTTTCAATATGCAGGAAAACTTTTTTCAAAATGTTGCTTTCAGACTGCAAAGGTTCATCCGATACACATTGTCTGTGCTAGACTGTGATTATATCGAAGAAATTTGGATAACGGCTGGAAAAGTAGTTACCTACACCTGGTTTCTCATTGGGAACAAAAACAACGGGGAGCGAAAGTGTTTTAACACTTTCGAAAAAATCAATGAGGTCGGATTTGAGATTACTTGGTATATGTTGGGACACAGTATATATCGATGGAAGAACTGGAGCTGTTAAAAATGTAAGTTGGTTTTACTCGGATTTTTTCAAAAAGTTCATAATGGGTCTGAAACTAAATTATTTTGTTATGAAAAACAGGGCTCGAGGTGTATATAGCAATTATATAGTATATATAGCGATGATATAGCAAAAGATAAAAAACTCTCAAACCGTTTTTGCTAATCCCTCCAAATCTCTTTTCCGGCTTAACGGAGCGCGCATTCAGAAAGCGTGAGAGACTGGATTAAAAATATTATCTTTATATTCGGAGAGACCGTAAGGCATGTTTTCAGAAATCTTGGAATCAAGATTCACGCTACACTTTTTGAAACTCACCAAAAAAGAAAGCTGGACTCTGGAACAAGTCAAGTGTTACCACAAGAAAATGAAACAAAGAAATAAAAAGTTATTTTTATGGAAGAGGGGATAAAAAATTTGTGTAACTTTGCAGAATTCCGAACGATTCAAAACTTCAGCTTGAGTACATTATGGAGCACTGCCACGTTCTAAAACATTGTGATATCGATCGCAACAGTTATCACGTCACGATTATTTTAAGAATATAATCATTGATCCAGATTAGCCATATTTTGTTATTCAATTCCTAATCCCTTTCTGACTTGACATCACAACATCTGCCAACTCCCTTTCCTCCCTTTCCGAGAAAACGTGAGCAAGACAAAACCATCCAGAAGACCAGAGAGCGCCAGTATATAAGCCACGCTCCAGGCTTTAGAATTACTCACCCAACCCCTCCAGATACCAACTTACCCACTGGGATCCACCAACTCACCCAGATACACCACCTTATCCCAGACACCACCAACCATGCTCCGATATTGTATTTTTTGATTCCTAATAAATATATCAAACAACCGGCACTTATATTCCACTGAACCCGACAATATCAATAGTTTTCAAAATTATCATTCAATAAAATACCTTTTATGATGAATCCGTCGAGCACACACTTTGTTTTTGATTTTAAAAAATGAACAGAAGAAAAAAGGTGGAAAAAAATGCCGCTCTCGTATTTCGAGCAATTTGATTCAGTTCTAGGTGCTTTTTATTTTCTCACAAAATGCAATTGCAATTTAAACAGTTCAAATATTGTCAACAGTTGATAATGACTAGAATCGGGCTGAAAAAAAAAGCAAATTGAGTCTTTTGAGGTTAAGATGATCTGTTCTTCGAAATAGAACAAAAAACACAATAAGTCAATGCATTAGGTCTCATATGAAAATTCTTCTAATCAAATCAATTAAAAATATAAATATACCTCAGAAAATTCCTCAAGACGTCAATATATGACCACCGAAACGTACGTCATCCGGTCTCCCAGCTTTTTTCTTTTTGTTTATTTGTCATTTTCTGTAATACAATGACTCACTTCTCTAGATCGTTCTGTTCGGCCTCTAAACATTTCACTTTCGTATTCTTCAATGTCTCCATCTCTGATAGTGCTATTCCTTTCTCTGCACTCTCTTTATTTGTTTTTGCCTGGTTCTTACCCGCCACGGACTGTTCCTTTCATTCAGTAACTGTATATATTTCCGTATGGCTCTTTGTTAGGGCCTATCCTGTTCCGTGATTATTGCTAATTTTTTTGATACCTGTATTCTATTCACTCCAAATTAAAATGTTTCAATTTGGATTATGAAAAAGTATGTTCTAATTTTTATTTTCGAAAAGAATCTCTAAAATGTGCAACTTTAGGAAAATCTTCCTGTGTATTCTCGTCTGAAAGTATATATTTTCAGCTTCTACAACTGGACATGTCATCCTGGCCGTGACTGAGAAGTGCGAGAAGGATATGGACCAGCTCAACAAAAACCAGGCACAAGTGATTCAACGAATGATGGAACGATATGAAGAGTTGGAGAAGCAGAATGGAGAATGTAGTAAAGTTTTCGAGGGATTGAAGGTGGTGCAGGAAAAGAAGAAAATGTACGATGGGACAGAGAATGGAACCATGAGTTCAAAGATTATATTTCTTATATTTATTAGTATTATTGTTTTTCCATTCGATCTTATAAAGTGCAACCCATACTGAAAAATACTTTTGTTCTATTAAAATGAGTTGATTTTATTTTTACAACAAAATAAAACAGCGAACGTAAGAGAAAATGTTAAAAATCAACAATTTGACACGGATTCGGGTACAACTCTAGTGAAATGTACCTCAGATACTGTTGAGGATAGATTCTTCCCCAGTTTTTTTAATAGAGGCACAAAGCTAAACGTTGTCCACGTCCTTTCTCAGTATTAAATGAAATCCCGTCTTTATCCTGTTGATTTCCCTTCCAGCACCCCCCTTCACACCTATCACAACGTTTCGCCATTCAGCCTCCCTCGATTTATTTCTTGTCGTTTTTTATTGATTCTCTATACTACTGTGTCTCTCCTTCTAGACCGTTCTTTTCAGCCCTTCCACGTCTCACTTTTTCTCTCTCTAACCTCTCCATCTCATACAGTGTTATTTCTTTCTCTGCGCCCTCCTTTCCGTTTCTGCCTGGCTCTTGGCCGCCACGGCCTGTTCCTTTCATTCAGTAACATGTATATATTTCTCAATGGCTCTTTGTTAGGGCCTACCTTGAACCGTGATTATTGCTAATTTTTTGAAAACTATATTATATTTATCCTAAATCGTTTGCTGAAACTCTCGGAGCGTGTCCATCCTCTCTGGTCGGTTCATGATCATTGAATTTGTTGGAGGATTCATGACCGGCTCTCTAGCAATATTGGCAGACGCAGCTCATATGCTTAGCGACTTCGGATCCTTCATAATCTCTATCGTGGCTCTCCGATGTTCCCGTCTCCCACATACCATCAAACACACATTTGGATTCAAGCGTGCTGAGACTCTCGGAGCTCTGATCTCGATTCTGATTTTTTGGATGATCACTGGATACTTGGCCGTTGAAGCAGTTGTAGACCCGACTGTGATGCTCACCACCGCTGGATTTGATGTTTTCTTCAATTTTTTCTTCAAATTGTCAGTTTAAATATATAATAAATAATGATAATAGTTTATTTTTGTTTTTGTTCTGTGTCTTAAAAACGGTTTTGTAACCGTTCAATTATCGAACCCAATATTTTCAGAAGTCAATATTCGAGAACACAAAATCTCTTCAAAATAAGATTAGAAGGTTTTTCAAGCTGAAAAACAAGAGGTAGAAAATGAAGGGGGAAATCGGGGACCAGAAAAAGAGAAAACAAGGAATCTTTGGTTTATTCCACATTGATTGTGAAAAAAACAATATCGAGAATATCGACAGATTTTTTCCAGGTTTTTTTCAGAATCTAACTGCCAAATTTGAAAAACTTACTAGAGTAAAGGTTCAAATAAATGTTGGGAGACGTCTCGGAGTTTACAGAATGCGAATAATGTATTGTAGAGCTTCAGAAGTTTCAAGCGATAGCACACAGATTCTGGGAAACGGAGAAAAAAAATGATGTTACCGGAGAAATAAGGGTAAAAAGAATGTTGAAATGAAATGAATAATAACAGACTGACTGCATAAAAATTTCGAAAATCTGGTCATTTTTCATAGGAGATACTGTACATCGTGTAATATAGCCCAGCCAAGTAATGTTCGTTTAGATCGTGCGTATCTCGGTTGTCTTTAGATCTACAAAAATGTTTTCAACTGGCAAAATGTTCGCAATTTACTGTCAAACATTTTTTAAAGAAAGTATGTCTTGAAATTATTGAAAGCAACTGAGATATGCTACTCTGAACAAGCGGTACTGGTTGAGTCTACACAATTTGCGGTACATCTGATGCGTTCATAGCGAGAGTTAGTCCTGCGGATAACAAAAAAGTGAAATTCTGTGATGAATATAACATTTCACGAACTCGAACCAAAATTCAAATTTTTAAAAATGCATTCCGCCCGTTTTTTGTTTTACTCAGTTTTCAACAAGTTATTCTGTTTGTTCTGTTATTGGCTTTTGAGTAAGTAAATTCAAATAAAAATCATAGACTCTGCAAACAAAATATTTGCGTACCATTAATTATGTGATAGTACACCAACTATTACCACATGTTTAGCTCCATATCTCTGATGCCATCGGAAATTTGAAGATGTTTTCAACTAACAAAAGTTTTATCGACACATGAAAAACATTTTATTAGTTGAAAACGTTTTGATAACTTTGAAAACAATCGAGATACACTGCTTTGAACGTGTAAAACTGGGAAAATCTCTTTAACAGGGCTTTTCATTTTCAATAGGCTGATTACATCCGCATGAAATGTTTTGAAAGCTTTACTTCTATTTTCTGATGCTATTCTGAAAAATTTCTTCGCAGCCCATCATAAAACTTTCTTTTTCCTTCCCGTGAGAAAGTACGTCATTCACCATCTTCTTTTTTTCTTTTTCCTCTGTCGTCTATCTACTTTTATTTTGTGTTCAAAATAGGGTAACAACAATCTGATGCAGTAAAAAACCCCGGGAAGTGCCCTTAAGAGGAAGGAGAGAAGGAAATGGGAGATCGCCTACAATAATAGCGCAAGTAGAAGACTAGTGCTATATAAATGAAAAGGTTTCAATTTGAATTATAAAAAAGTATGTTCTAATTTGTATTTTCAAAAAATTTTTCTTTTGCTTCCGGATAGTTTGCTGATCAGGTCAAGATCCATGAGCCAGTTAATATGAAGGTTGCGAATCGATGAGCAGAAACAGTGAGTTATTGTTCAACCTCTATTAGAGTTGCATACAATTTTTGAAACTTGGTATCTCTAAAATGTGCAACTTTATGAAAATCTTCCTGTGTATTCTCATCAGAAAATCTATATTTTCCAGCTTCTACAACTGGACATGTGATCCTGACCGTGACTGAAAAGTGCCAGAAGGATATGGATCGGCTCAAGAAAAACCATGCACAACAGATTCAATGAATGAAGGAACGATATATAGAGTTGGAGAAGCAGAATGAAGAATGTAGTAAAGTTTTCGAGGGATTGAAGGCATATCCTGATGATGGCATTTGCCGAAACGTTGATAAGGAAATGAAGAAAAACGTGCTAATAACATCAAAAAGGGTCAAAAAGAAGATTTCCTTCAAAATACCCATACGTTATAAAACTATAAAACTATTTTTCAACGATGCAAAACCACTCAATAAGTCTCTGAAAATGTCAGTAAAATGTGGAATACAAAACTTTCAGATTTATCATATGCACAAAAAGCTTCCAACACAACTAATAGCACAGAATATGCATCGTTGTGCCAATATTTTGGTAACATTGGGAGAGTTGATTTTAACACGGAGAAAGGAGGGATTTCGGATGAAAATTGTAATACAGGGTTAAATAAATCTAGATACAGGAAATTCGGGTCTTTTTGTAGACAATAATGGGTGACTATACGACAGTTTACATTTCAGAGAGTTTTTATTTAGGCAGTTGAACTGCGAAGACGTTCTTGAGCGCTTCCGCCGATCCGACAGGTACACCAGCTGTAGATTTGGAAGTGCCGCTGGATGATGGGGCAGTGTCCACGGGCTTTCCCGAACTGGCTGCACCTGGCATGGAGAGATTCTTCGAAGCGAAATACATTTGCATTCTTTTCTCAGCGTTGGCAAGGTCCTTCTTGCTGGCTGGACTGATTTGCTCGTCAGGACGCCACACAAATTTTGGGATACTTGGCTGGGTCTTCTGCTTCTGATCTTGCCGATCTGTGGCGACTGGACAATCATTGTTGGAAGAGCCAGCGCTCTTTGGAAGCGGGTCAGTCTTGTGGACCTAAATATCGAATTGAACAAATACAACTAATTTCTGTTGCCCAACCTGTGAAGTTCCAGCTGAAGCAATCACGTCGTTGGCGGTGGCCAATCTATTTGACTTGTCGGCAAGTGCTTTTTCCGCTTCCATCCGGATCCTCGCGGCTTCGATTTCGTGAGCTTTAGCTGGGCTGATGGGATTGTAAGGAACCCGGAAGAAAGTTGAGCAATCTCGAAGTGTCATGAACAGGACGGGATTTGGGGCCTCCACGGTATCCACCGGTTCAGGAATCATAAGAGTATTAGCAGCAATGCTGACAGAAACAGTGGATGATTGATCTCCATCGAGCCCATCTGAGCAAGCTTGCTTCTGAAAAAAAAATCATGTTTTGTAACTATGCCCTTTTGACTATACCGAAGTCGTATTCATGAACAGTTCCAGAGTGAATACTTAGTGTCAGATACATTTCCATGTGAAAAAGTTGATATTCACTTTGAAAGAGTTCATGTATATGGCTTCGGAACTGGATTTGCGACTTTACAATAACTCACCTTTTTGTGTTTCTTCAGCAGAGGCACACGCCAGCAGCTGAACAATCCAGTCTTCTTTTGCTCTTTTGAAGGACGTTTATATTCAACATTTGCGGTGCTTTCAGTGGAGTCACTGCTATTAGACCCATTGGCGGATTGAACTCTTTCGATTGCATCGAATGACTCAGGAGTCTCCTCAAACCAATAACGTCCATTCGTTGCTGGTTGTGCCTGGAATGAGTTTTTATGCTGGTGTATTCGTTCCCGACAACAAACCTTCTCTTGCTCATTGGACACACTTCCATGCGAAATCATCTGATTAGAGGGCTCCGGTTGTGTATCTTTTGGGATGGGCAATTCATGTCCATTGTCGGATTCCGAACAAGCTAATCTCGGAGAAGCGTGTCCGCTATTGTTGATACAGTTCTTGGCAACTGGACTATGTTTTTCAGTAGAGGAATCCATTTCAGGCAAGCTGTGAGCGGGAAGTGGTGCACACGATGAGGTTTGCTCCTGGAAAAACAGGTTGGATGAATGAAATTGAAGATGCTCACTTACCAGAACCGACGTGGTTTCCTGTTCCTTATACAGGCTCAATTCAGATGTCGCATTATAACGTTTCATTTTACGAGCAATATCAGTGGAAGAAACCGGCTCAGGAAAGCTTTGAATGGGATAATCTTCATCCGGCGAGACTCGCTTCAAAAGCGAGGCGGATTCCTGTCCTTGATACACACTCAATTGGGATGTTCCATTATAACGTTTCATTGTACGGGCAATATCAGTCGAGGAAGCAGTTTCAGGCAGGATTTGAGCGGGACATGGTGCATTCGACGAGGTTTGCTTCTGGAAACAAGACGTTGAATGAATGAAATTGCAAAAATGTTCACTCACCAGAACCGTGTTCTTATACAGGCTCAACTCGGATGTTGCATTATAACGCTTCATCTTAAGGGCAAGATTATCGACACTGTACGCCACGTTCTCTTTTTTCAACAAGCCTCCCAACTGAGATGTTCCGTCGTAACGTTTCATTCTGGCAAGACCTGAATTTGTTGATGCCGAAAGATGGGATGGAATAGCTTGGCTATCGACCACATAGAACATTTCGGGAGTGTCCGCAAGCCAGAGACGAGCTTTTGACGGAGACTGCTTCTAAAAGAAAATGTTCTTGTTTGGTAAAATCCATTGAATTCACATACCTTCTCATTGTCGTTTGAGACGTTTTCGTGACAAATCATCCGATTGGAACAGTCAACCTTCTTCTTGTCATCAACGCCCGATTGGCTGCTAAGTTTCAAATCGGCGGAAGAAGCTTTGTCACTTCCTCCTAAGCAATCATTGCTAGCTGGATCATGACTATCCGTAGCGGTTGTTGTGCTAACCAAGCTTTGAGCGAGATCCTGTCCGTCCGACGAAGTTTGCTTCTGCAAAGCAAAAGTTGACTGAATGATGCTAACTACTCCAACTCACCGTAACCGATGTGGTTTCTTGTTCGGAATGCACGCTCAACTGAGATGTTGCATCATACTGGCTTAGCTCTGAGGCAGGAATGTTGACATCGACGTTTTCACTTTCTCCATTCAACAAGTCAAGAGTCATTGGCGGGTGCCAGGTCGTCGTCGCCGCATCAAGAGCAGATGATTCTTCATCACAAAAGTTCATTGGTGTAGGTTCGCGAAACGACATCTTTCTTTGCAGACAGTTGCTTTAAGAGAGAAACCTGAAAAACGAGAAGTTCAGAAAAAAGGTTAAACAAAGATTTAATGTTTCGGAACGGAATAGTGATTAACCAAAAACAACAATAAATAGAGGACAAGCAAACTGCTATGAGTGCGATGTATGAGAATGATAACGCTAAAGAAAATTATTGTCAGAAAAATGCTAACGGCACAAGAATGACTGGTTAACCCTTTTGTCTGCAAACACCGCAATGTGTACACACCAGACGCCACGCGCAATGTTTTGCCGCCAATGAGTGGGGGGGGGGAGAGCGAGAAAAAGAGAAGAAACGTAGAGAAAACAGAGAAAATAACATCAAAATAGCTGAATGAAAATATGAACGAATCGAAGAGAATAATAATATAGTTCGTGAAACTGGAACATCTCAATACAAAATGTGGGGGCTGACCAATTAGAAGGGGAGCTGTGAGAGTGAACAAAAAAAAGAGTTTCAGGAAAATAAAAGAACAAAGACAAAACGAAAAAAGAGAAATCATTGTAGTAGTGATGCTTTTTGCAACCGGGGGGAAAATAAAAGGAAAAGACAAATTTCGGAGTGTAATTCACTTGAATTTACAACTACGAAAATTATAAATTACTTAAAGCGGTTGAAAACAATCACAAACGGTTTGGAACGAAGAGAAAACGATTGCCCAAAGGAAGTAGTCTGAACATTCGGAAAGTGAAAGCATAAAAGTTTTCAATGGCTCTGGATAAAAACTAAATCAACACAACAAAAAAGGTAATTGCAGCAGCTAAGAATAACTGCCTTTAGAAGCAGTTGAGAGGAATTGAATCTAAATCTGAGATATTGAGAACAATATTGAGAATGAGGGATATTTTCTATTCGACAAGAGGAAAATAGAGAACTGACATTCTTGAGAAAGATTATGTCTGTGTGAGCATGCATATGTATGTGACCTATGGTCGTAAATCACAAAACAGAATAATAAGTGACAGAACAAAGGAACAATTAGGGTGAAAGGTGAAGGAAGTTCTCCGTCACACTCGCCTGAGACTTAGTTTGTCTGAGGTTGTATATCTTGTCCTAGCTCCTATTCTAGACCACAAAAAAGCCTGATATCACGGTATAAGAGAATAATACAGATCAAAGAGGGTTCAAAAGGAAATCCCGCCACGTTTGCCTGACAGTGTCTGAGATTATATGACTAAAATTATCTCAAAAGTGCAAGTGTTCCTGGTCGAAACCAAAACATCACGCGAATGATATGTATTTTGAGAGCTGAGCTTTGAAACTCTTTGAATGTAAACAAACAAATAATGATTCAGCGACCTTTGAATCGTCTCAAACTATAAGCAAGAGGGACTATTTATTGTTTTTAGCTTCTCAACGGTTCTAAGTCATTTTTGTAGGTGAAATGCTGAATGATTGAAAAACGTGGATTAGGAAAAAAAGTTGGGAACAACATTCTGATAAATGTCACTTTTCTCTGCTACCACCTAAAGAGACGCATATTATCATGGCTTTGCCGTACCATGAGAATCGCTGCGACATTTTGCTCCGCAAGTACTGAAAACGCCGAGAATCGTGCGTTGTCCAGCAGTTTTCAGTACTTGATTCTATCTGTTGAACTGCCCTGTTAGCAAGCCAGGCACACAGATAACAAAAAGGCAAACATTCGAAAAACTAGAGAAAATTTAGTTGAAACAGCAACAACACGTTGAAAACAGATAGGGCATCGTCAGATGGAGTGAGCAGGCGAACTGTGGCAACGCATAAAGCAGAGTTCTGATGCAACTTGATGAAAAAGGCAAGTAATTTTGAAATCGGTTAGAAAACGTCATTCGGCTTGAAAACAAACGGCGAGAGCGTTACGAGAGTTCGCAAAAGAGGAGGGAATGAAACTTCGTAGCGGTATTGCTGGAGAAAGATGAAAAAACCAAAGTATACGAAGTACATATTTTGATGACTTCTTCCAATGTGGCTCGACCTGCTTCTGTGGCGTCTAGAGACCTGGAGATCCTCGATGATGACCTTCACTGAAAAAAACCTTGTAAACTGCTCAACTGATGATTTTGAAATCACAACAAATGATATAAAGAGAAGATTTGCATCAAACCCATTTTTAATACTCATTATTGATATAGAAAGTTTACAATGGCATATGTTTTTATTGAAATCATTGGGAAGTTATTTTATCACAGGAAAAGTTTGGGTTGTTTGTTTGGGGGCAAGAGTGGTACGGCAATAAATAACTCTAAATATGAATATACAAATCTATTTGTAGCTTATAATGTGTCAGTATGTTACAGTTTTGGGACCTAATCAAATAAACAAGATAAACTGCAGATGCAACTGCTTGAAAATGAATTCTGGTAAAATTTTAGATTTCAGGACAAATCCTTCAGGTGGAACATATTTAGGAAATGTGGCTGTGTTGGCATTGTGATCCTAAATGGAAATAATGCGGAAACCGGATCCACCTCCGTTGAACACCTCATCAAAAGTTGGTTGTCTTGGAATCGATTTGAAATCATCCAGGAATGATACCGTCTTTTTGATTCGTTTTGGGAACGGCAGTTTGATTGCACGGACACGAAGAACATCTTTGTGTGAGAACTGGCACGCGGCTGGACGGATTCTTTTCTAAAATGAATACTGTTCGAATTTGATATTATAACGTTGAAAACTCACATCAAACTGCATCTTGACAGGTGTCTGGCATGGAGTTTTCACCGGCGAGAAGTATTCCGGAACCTTATCCAACAAACAGTCTG
>GL380353.1:1819-21313 GCA_000143925.2 Caenorhabditis brenneri
CTTCAGCATAGGTGTTCTCTTGTATCCTCCACCAACTGCAGCTTCAGTATCACTTTTTGATTTCTGAATCTTACATTGAAAGAATTGATTTCGACTATCCTGTTCTGCTCTGCATACACACTGTTCAAAGAATTGTTTGCAAGGTTTTCGAGACAACCTGAGACGAGACATCTCGAGACATCTTCGAGAATCGAGACTTTCGAGACACTGCCGAGACGAGACGCGACGAGAATGAGACGACAACGAGACGGATAGTGAGACTTCGAGCATTTTCAAATCGTTCTCATGAGACAATACACTTATTTGTTCGAAGAATTATCAAATGTCAACCAGCTAAATTGATGTGAATCTACTGAAACTGGAATCTTAAATTTTGAAAATCACCAAAAACTGCAATTCTTTTGCCGCTTTCAAATAAAAAATCCCATGTTTTATTTTTTCGCAGGATTACGGATAAGTCAATCCAACTTTAATTCAACATATTGATGAAACAGTAATTTTTTTCTAGAACACATGAAATACACCTAGATAACCAACAAAAGCAGTTTGAAACTGAAAAATAGTCCAAAATCAAAAAAATAAAAATTATTAAATTATTCTGAATCCTCTTCTGAATCTCTGGAATCCTCTGAAGAATGCCTTCGGATTGCTCTAGCCGAAAACCGGAAAAGTGGTTCAAAAGTATGAAAAATCTTGAATCTAGGTCGACCTCCTTCAACAGTATCATGTTCAACAGTAATATAATATGGTATGTATCCCAACACATATGAATTCCGTAAGATTCTCAAGGCACGTTCGAGATCTAGACTCGGTTGGACGGTAATTGAAGTGAGCCACGGTTGAAGGGGTCTGTAGTTTCCGAGTGTCTGAAAAACCATAGAATTCTGATGATTCATACAGTAACCTGACTTACCATAAGCAATAAATCAACATCTTCATCTGGAAGAATCATGTCAATAATTCGGAAATTCTCCAGCAAATCGTACTCATGAACTCGGATATGATCATCATAAATATTCAATTGTCGGCAGTTTCTCCATTGTTCCAGATGTCCAAGATACAGTAAATCCACCGTATAATCACTATCCTCATTCTTCCAAACCGATAATCCAATATATTCCAAAATTCCAGGTGTCAGCACTTCCAGAATTGCAGTAACCATGCCTTGTTCACGTGTTCGACTCCGTTCTTGTTTTCGTCTTTCGAAGAATTTCATTTCGAATCGTCTGACTCTCAATTGATAGTCAATGGTATTCAAATAATTCTTGACTTTCCAGAAGAATGAAGTTAATGACCATTTTTGTCCGTTCTCCTCATCATATGGTTCAATGTCGAATTCCAGTTTTTCCAGTACTAGAGTTGGATTCGAGATCAAAGAGAAGAAGTCTTTGGCAGCGATTGATTGATATCTGGCGCCCCATACTGTATAGAATGTTGTGGGATACCTGAAAGAAGAGGGTATTTGGCACTGGAACTATCCAAAAAAGAGTTCCTATAATAGTTCGGCAAAACTAGGATATCCTGTTTCAAGAACACTATAAATTCAGGGCTAAACGTCGTTTTGCAATCTATTTATTAGCCGCTTCTTGTAACCCTATCGATCCCAAATGATACAAAATCAAGAACATCTGGTGTCAAAATTTAACAAAATAAAACACTTTTCAAAACCGAAATTTACAGTTCTAACAGCACCACATTTGAGCAAACTCAAACCGATAAGTAATAGGATAGATTTAATCGATGGCCTACTTGTGAGTGAATCCTGAATTTTCCGGCCCTCAATGGAGGTTGAGAGTCTGGAAATTTTCATCTGAATTTTCAAGTCAAAGGCGTGTCAGTTGAAGATTTCCAGACTCTCCAACTCTAGTAGAAGCAAGCAATTTGATGATTCCACCTACAGCAACATCTACTTTTAGAACAGCAGTTCAAAGAAAATTCCAAAATTACTTGAGAAATAGTTCCAATGCAGAGCTTACAATAATTTGTAAGAAAGAAGTGATGACGAAAACCCGGCAGTTGAAACCGCATTTCACTGTTTTCACAATATTAGATTTGAGACAACTAAATCTGATAATATTAATCTTGGAACACTAATGACGAACAACTAAAAGGAAAAAGCAATGACAAAAAATTCCATATCAAAAAAAGTACTGTTTCTTCAACACGACAATTGAGGCTAACTCAAGCTGATAATTATTCCAATCGACTTTTCAAGTATCAAGTAAAACCCCATCCCCATGCTCACCTAACAATACATCCATCACGTTTCCACTCGTACTGTGCATAAGATTCTTCGTTGGTTTGCGAATTCCGGATTCGGATATTCACTTTTCGGAATCCAATCGTCACTTTGAGAGTGTCGAATGGGAAAAGTATGTATTGTAGACAAGAGACACGGGCAAAGTGTGGAAGCGATATTCTGGAATGAAGAAGATTTGGCAGTCGTAATAATACAAATATCAAGCTCGCTAATTTTTTTGAATGTGGCGAAACAGAGAAAACTGTAACTTTTTAGATTAATGATGGTCAGCTCGGTGAATGACGTCTAGGTTTTATGAAAAGCACACAAACGCATCGCGACGCACCACCCTGCTATCAGCTTTGCTAACTGCTCAGCCCTGCCCCAAATCCTAAATACTCACATTCCAAGAACCTCGTGCAACTCGATTCCCCTATCGACAACTTCCCAAATTTCATTCCTGGCAAACTTTGAGTACAATCTCCTGACCCTCTGAATTGGATATGGGTAATCGGGGATACCATCCCCCTCTTCATCCTCATCTATATTATCATCATCTGAATCATAATTCGGATTCTGTTTCTGATCATATTCATTTATCGCTGCTCCTACTAATCTTTCCAGTTTCCACTTCTTCTCATCCATTGACATTTTCCTCTTTTCCTTCTTTTTAAAATCTTCCCGAGGCCAAGGTCCACCAGGAAAATACAAGTAGTAGGCTACTCTTCTTATATCGGCCAGTTGAAGAATCAAGTCTCTTTGACTTGTTCTCAAGTATCTCCGGAGGGTCCTTTGAGCCTGTTCGGGTATTTGTCGTCGGTGGAAGGAGATCAAAATGCAGCGATCGAGAAAATCTTGGAAGTATTGGGGAAGATCGGCTGGGTCATCTGGAAAATGATAAAGGTTCATAATGATTGTTATGCCCTGTACATGGAATGAATGTCTGATAAAGACTAAAAATATTTACTGACTCTATGAAAATGTAAACTTAATTTTAAGTTTGTTTTTTTTCGTTGTTTCTATTGTGCAAGCTCACTATCATCCACTGCTAGTCAGCTGAATTTTAACAAACCGGGTGAAACTGTAAATAAAAACTGACCGTCGTTTCTTCCAGCCCCCCTAATCCTCTCCAGCAATCTTCTGAGTGAGTCACATAGTCTCTCCATACTAGACGGCATCTCACGATATGAGGATGAGGAGCCGATCAGCACCTGGAAACAAGAATACTGAATAATTTTTCAAGAATAAAAACAGATAGAATAAAACGAATACATTCAAAGAGAGGAAAAATGAATTTTGTGAAAAAATATAAAAAATCGATACCTCCGCAGGAAACAAAAACAACAACCTACTTTTTTGATCTTCTCGGAAAAAAACAATTCTGGTTTCGAATCAGAATGGTAGATCAAATAAATATTTTCGGCGTTTTTTTTGATTTTTGTTCAATCGATTTGATTTTTTTTTCATAACTGACTGTAAGAAATATGAAAGATTATATGCAGGTAGTTGTATAAGCATGTAGGCATTAATTTCGTAAAAAGCCTTCCTGAAGAATTCAGGTTTCTTGAGAATCTATTCTCTGCGAATATATCTGGCAGAAAAAAAGGTGGGTTTAGTTGTTCAATTGTAGAAATATCCAAAAATCAACAAATCAATCTCTTCAAGAATGCTATCATAACTCTTCGAAACATTAAACCGATGAAAGAAGCAGGTGGTCTGTTTGGAGAACAATATGTTAGGTACCTAGAACTTTGTGGAAGTTTTGAATAGCATCAACAACAATGCCCTGAAACCAAATAAAATACGATTTTTATTATATCACTGTGAAACAGTGTGGCTGATTCAGGCTTGAAGATTCAATGGTTTTTACAAGTCTTCACCTCTGCAATCATCTCGAAACATAGTTACGACGCGGGTACAATCATAACTAGCTATTTCTATGCTGAAAATACTCCTCTCCAGAACTAGGTAACCTCACATTCAACAAGAATTAATGAACTTTGAGAAACAGTCAGATTAGGTTCTTCTCAACGTTACCATCGGCAGATTTAAACTTTGTTGATTGGATTCCGAGAGTGCATAACCTCTGAATTGAAGCAGTCAAAAAGATCACCAGATCATCTAGGAAGTTTGAATTGAGATGAATTACCCGATAACAGTCCTACAGCCAAATCTTCTCCAGTACAGATTCGTAGGTGAAATTTTTGAAAAAACTATCTGACTTTATTTAGAAAGTCGGTTTTTGGCTATAAAGAATTAGGTGGGATGGAGATCTTGCAGAAAAACAGGGATTTTCGATAGAATCAATTTTTCAGAAGACTAAGATTCTTATGCACATTTCCAAAGGAACTAAAAAAAAGTTTGAAAATGAATGGATGGAGTAAACTAGTTGAATTATATTTATAAAAAAATTTCAATACAGATATTTGTCTGTGCAACATTTTTTGTCTCCTACGGTTTTACATTATTACTTTTTCAAAACCGTATTTTTTCCAATTCTCTAACATTTATTCTCTTTCAAAATCGTTCTCGCCGAATTCTATAACTGTCTTTTTTAACTTCACATTGGTACTGCTCCTAGCCTATCGATCAATTCGGTTTTATATTCTTTCAAAAAGTTCTGTTGCAGTGGGGCATTATGCATTTCACTGACTGTCAGTTTATGCTGGTTTGGGGCATTTGAGTGGTATCACAGTTTCTTTTTGATCAGTGATTTCGAAAAAAACATCCTACCATAATTTATTGATTTCTCCACTGCTTTTCACAATAAAAGTCATCCTCATTGGTTTCTGCTTCTAGCCTTCCGATCAGTTCAATTTTATTTTTGTTCAAAAAGTTCTGTTGGAGTGGTGCATTATTCACTTCATTGACAGGCAGTTACAGTGTCGGTTGTTGTCGATTTGGAGAATTAGTACTCAGTTTCTTTTTGATAAGTGATTTTGTAAAAAACTCACTTGCTCCACTGCGATCACTTATATTTTTCAAAATCAAAACTATTTGTTGTGGCGTGAAATGGCCTATGACCGCACGACCCTCTAGATTCTACGTGGCGATAAGAACACGCTATATAAGCCTTGAGAACTCTATAGAACTCGGTTTTCCTTATGTAAATAAACCTTTGTTATTGTACATCTTCTCGTGCTACTAAGGATGTAATACTATTTTTCGCCTGTTTCATTGTCGTTATATAGCCGTTCTGGTCAGAATGTCAGTAGTATGTCAGTAGTATCCTCTCTACATCCACCCACTCTCATACTTGTCAGTCAACAATCTGCCAGTAATCCCATTCACAGGTCAGTCGATCACTAACTGACAGAACAATGAGGGAAGGTGAAGGTTGACTCCTCGATTGACTCCTCGAAGAGGGGCGAGTGGCAGACCACACTCACAACACCTACTCTTGACAGTCTATCTCATTCTTCTCTTAATCAATTTTCTCGTCATACCCATTTTATTCCCACTTCTTCTTTTTCTCATATTTTCGTTTTTCCAGATAACTCCATCAGTTGAAATGGCTGCTCTTCTCCAATCGACTCTCACCATTGAGAAGAAAGTGAGAAAATCGGTCAAGGAACTCCGCCATGGTAATGCTGTGAAAGCGACTGAAGACCTTATCGATTTGGAAATCCCACTGGATATAATCAAGAAGTTCGATATAGAAAGAAGAGTCACCAAGTACTCACCAAAAAATATGGCTGGTTTCCTGATTAGAAAGTTTCATTTGGTGGAGGAGGAGGCAAAATTGAAGGAAGAGCAACTGGACACGGATGAATTCAAGGACGCTTATGACGATGAGATTGCTCAGCTGACAATGTTCACCACCCAGGAGCAATATTTGAAAGCCAAGGAAGAATTGGAATTGTGCAACTTCAAGGATCTATTGGAGGAGTACCAAGATGCTCCAGAGTTCTGTGAGCCTCTTCTGATGGTCGCAAACTACTGTGATGGCCGCGAAACCCCAAGCCCAAAGAAGGAAGTGTTCAAGAAGGCAACTGCAGCACAACGCAAGGATTTGAGAAAGATCCATTATAGAGGTCCAGTACGCAGAAGAAATCATTTGAAGGCGCATGAACATCGTTCCGCGACCTCTGCTAGAGTGGCGATTCGTGACGAGACCTTCCTGCAAAAGTAATATCGTAAGGAGAAGAAGAACATCTGGCTTTATTTATTTCTTTTCTGTTTCGAAATGTTGTTATGTGAAACTCCATCTAATTGAAGTGATTGATTTGTAGTTGACTTTATTGTCTAGGCGATGTTCATGTTTTTTCCCGTTATTACTCATTGATTTTCTGAAATTAAGTTGATATTTCGATGATAAATTTAATTTTTCTGAATAAAAATGTATATAAAAGATCGAGATGTTTTTTGTTTCTCCAAGAAAAATGCTGCAAATATTAGTACTTTTTCAGTTGGTTGATGAAAATCTTTTGCAGCTGCATGATTGTTGAAGTTGTCAGTGGTTATCCCTCTTTTGTTTCGTTCTGATCAGACCACTACATTAAAAAACCTGCATTCTCCGAATATCCTTCACAAGAAGAGGTAACTTTCATTCGATAGAAATTTACTGTTCTGACAATGTGTTGAATGAAACTTGAGTTGGAATTGACCAATCGATTAAACTTTTTATAACTAAAAATTGTGAGCACAGTGAATTGATTTTCTCCTTATTTTTTTTTCACAGATTCACATTGTAGTTTTCCCATCTTTCATCTAACCAACCTTTGATCGTGCCCTTTGTCTTTGTTGAATAAGATTCAAATTCAAGAGATTCTTCAGCCACCTTTTCACTGTAAAAATTTCCACCCAGTACTTTTCAAAAGTTTTCGAAACCGCGTAGGTTACTTTCCAAAGATAAAAAAAATCGAATTATAATTATAACACAAAAAAAATCTTCCATATTTTCACTGGAATTTCTTATGGTATGTGTCATTGACCGAGGACAAACTATACTGACGACGACAACAAGCTGACTACAAATGACTCGAATACTGCTGCTGGAAAATTGACTAATTGAAAGATGATAGTGAAATTACAATACTGCTGAAAAACAGATGTCTTAACTTTTATCACCTAACTGGAAAAGTAATAATATTCATAATTACCTGAAGTTTTGAATACAGTTCTCTTCAAAAAACCATATTCACCAACGAATGACCAGCTTATATCAAAGGTAATTTCCAAAATTCTCGGGCGGCCGTCACAATATATTGCGACCATCAGCAGTGGCTCACAATACTCTGGAGCTTGCTCATACTCCTCAAGAAGATCCTTCAAGTTGCACTGTTCCAACTTCTCATTGGCCTCCAAATATTGCTCTCATGTGACGAACATGGTAACCTGTTTTCAATAAAAAGTCACTGGACTAATCAGTTCTACTGTGGCCAATTCTGAACAGGTCACATTGAAGGCATAGAAAAAACGATGGAAGTAAAATAAACAAATAATTTATTAGAAATGAACTTTTAGAAACATGAATTTCGAATTACAAATAGCTTGTCCAGATAGAATATTATTAAATAATTATTACATATTCCAAATAATCAAATTACTTTCTGGGTTGCACCTCCAAATTGAGCTGCGTAGGATAGGGGCCACCAAAGATTGAAGTTATGTAGAATTCCAATTGAGCATTGTTAGGCAACGGGATGATCACACAATCAGGGTGACAATGGCACCTGGAATATAATCGATTGATGAAACTTCACTAATAAAAAACTGACCCCCGAGTAGGAGTCCAAACAACAGTACGTCCTTCTCGTCCCTTCATACTGTCATACCAGGCGGAACCTATTCTTGGAGTAGTGTGAATAGTGTAGTATATTCCAATCTGTGCACCATGGATTACCCAGTAGTCGATCAAACGCTTGAAAGCGGCGAAGTCCGGACAAAAGTCGAAATGCAGACGACTATAACGAATTGTGTGAATTCGAATAAAAGGATCAACTTGTTTGATAGTGATCGCTTTGTTTGATTCCTGTCCAACGGATTGGAATGGACGCTGGTTGATACCAGGGAGGAATTCTCCGACGGTCCCGAGAACAATTTCATAGTGGTCAGTTATTATCAAATGACGTGCTGTCAATTTCATTTCTGCCGGTAACCAGATGCAATCTGTGATGGTCAAGGGTGTGATTCTCAGTTCGTTTACATAATTCATTGGCTTCTTTAGAAGTCTTCCAATGAGATCCTTTGCTGCTGCGCCAAGACTTTTTGTGTACTCCAACCTCTCGATATATTGAACCTTCCGACCATCTGGACCTTCTGTTGAAACGGTCAATTGCAGGAAAAGAGTAAACAGGATATCTCTCTCATTGCTGTCGAATTTCATTCGATACCGCAACACTTCTGATGCCAGTGCCTTGATGTCCTTATTCAACGCTAGTCTCAAACGATTTCTCCTCTTCGAATTGTTATTTTGCTCTACGCTTGTTCCCATCTGCAAAAGTTTCTTAAATGATCTTCTCCAGTATCTAAAAGCTGCTCACCTCTTCATAGTATCCCATGGCTGATTGCCTCTGCAACATTTCCAGCAATCTCTCCTCCAGGCCCCTCCATGATTCTCGAAACAAGTGCTGATCTCGCTCCTCGTTTCTTGGTGTCAACACAAAACTTCCTGGAGTCACATCCGGATTAGGAATTCTGAATCCGTACCTGTCCAGGTCATAATGTGTCCCTCCTCTTTTATTCAATACCGCCTGGTCTCTTGGAACAACTGCTCTTTGTGAATATTGTTGAATCACTCCCAGCTGATAGGTTGTATTGTTGATTTTGATTCGAGCTGGTCCCACACTAATTGACTCGATTCTCTGGGGCACATCACTGTCGCGTGTTTTGAGTGATGGACATTTTCTGACGAGTAGTAATCTCTGGTTGGGTTCCATGTGTTGGAGAACGATCTTCGAGCATTCGTACGACAATGGAGCGTTCGGGAATGCCATTTCCTGTTAAGAAAACAGTTTGTTTAGTGAAAAAAGAAAAAAAAATAGGAACGAGAATCAGTAAAAGTTTTGAAAAGAAATAAGTACCGAAGAAAATTCGATTGAGTTAATGGGAGAAACGCGCTCTTTTTCTTTTTCGACTATTTTTTGATTTTTGATCTACTTTTTGAAACAGAATGTCCGTAGACTAGGGAAGTAGATCAAAAAGAGAGAAGAGACACAGATCGATTCAGACAAAAGCGGGAAAACCCTTGTCATTTGGCTTTTTGGGACGTAGGGACGTAGGGACGAAATTTACAACTGTTGTTCAAGTTAGTTTATATAAATGTACCAGCTGCTAACTGAGCATCAACTGAAAGAACGTAGCACTTGAATAAACCCACTAATTTCTGGAATTTTCATCAGGTTCAAATTAAATTTCATTTTTGGTGAATCCCATTAATGAATATTGATTTATTTGTGATGTTGTTTGATGACTCCACATTCTTCTCTAGTTCACTGGATTTTATTACTGTTTTTAAGAATTGAAATAATCAAGTCAAGTTTTGTTTTGCTTCAGTTGGTCAGTGATGGCGAATCCAAATTTTTTTTGATGTTTTTAGGCGTGGAAGCTATCAGCCTACTTTTCCCGATAAGTTTACCACTGGCGTAGTCATTTCGAAAGAATTCAGGCGATTAGCGATCATTTCTTATCCAAATCAAAACAAATTTATGAACAAGAATGTAAAAAGAAGTTGAAATTGAAAAATTTGTATAGTTTCTCCTTATTTTTTTGTTACAAATTGCTTTTTGACCATGAATCCAGGTTTATTTCGAACATTCTCTGGAAACGTTTCCTGCTGTTTCAACATTATGTGAAATAAAGTTGAGAATTTAATTGAACAGTTACACTCGAGCAAGTCCAAATGCCAATTTAGGAGCCCATATGATAGTTTTATAGTTTTGATACGTTTACTGTTTTGAAAGTGTTTTGAAAGAATATATGGATTACTTATTTGTTCCGACATTTTCTTCTTCATCCGTTTCAATTTTCCGTGCTAATTCGACATAACGAACTGTTGATTTTAAAGGTTATTTCGAAAAAATCTATACCCATGGCTAGATGGCTTTTGTTGGGGTGAAAAATTGTCTGACGGAACAATTTGAAATAAAATTTTCGAGCCACACCCCAAGTATATCCGATCTCTCATTTCCAGGGGTATCCCATCTTTATGGATGAAAAAAATCTCAATTCTCCTGTTAGCGTCATTCCCAAAAATCCCGGGAACTAGTCGCTTCTCAGCACTGGGACTCCCGATGTTCCAGGAAAACATACAGAAAAATTGCATGTTCCCATCACTGTGACTATCGCGTTTTGCAATCTTGACGCCCTATTCATCCGTGGTTAGACTTGCTGTCGGGAAGCGCTTATCGGTTTCAATGTTTCATGATGAATTTAGTTCGCCAAGATTTTTTTCGGAACTCAATTTGAAATGGCTAGGCATGATTGGCATTATTCTAAAACCACTTTCTATTTTCATGTCAGTACCCATGAAGATAAAGAGAAAAATCAGCCGAAGAAGGCAACTCCGGTTCCTCTCACATGAAAATGACCGGATTATCATCCTTACAAGGGAATTAATATTATATCGTCTTTAGGAATTGCCTACATTAATTCCCTTGTTAGTTCCCAAGCAGTGTCGAAAACCCTATACCCCAGAAACAAAAAAAACGAACTATGACTTAACAAAATCATTTAACAGGGGATAGACATGTTCAATAGAAAAAAAAAACAAAACTTGAGGTATTACGATGTAGAGGGAAAAGGGAGAGAAATAGAGATGTACGAACAAAAACTAACCGGGAGCAACAAAAAAGAATAAAACAACATTTTTGATAGAAAACAAACAGTTAATAAAAAGAACTTAATAAAAAGAACGCTAGGGCAAAGATCATGAATTTTGGGAAAAAAAAACAATGTGATAGGGGAATGAAAGCATCGTGCGGGAATTTTGAAACTTTTGCGAAAATGATTTTACAGATAATTAGGGCCGATCGTCCTCTCGGAGTCGACGACGATTTTGGCGACGGAGCGCCGGATTCAGGGCGACGGTGCTGACACTGAGGATCTCTTCCTCTTCGGAACTGAAAAATTATTTTTTGTAGGAAGACAGCCTGCCCAGATGACGCTACTCCTAATTGGCCCGAACAGATCTTATTAGGTGGGATAGACCTGAATCGGACTGTTTTCATGGATTGGGCCGGATCGGCTGGTTTGGCCACATTGGCCCGGTCCGTTTGACCGGATGTGAGCTAATTTTTAGTCTGACTTGGCTCGATCGGTTCGAGTCGGCTCGAACCAGCCCGTTTGGCCTTAATAGACCCGATCAGCATGAAGTAAGATGAATCATCACGGTAATGAGCAAAATCATCGGCCTTCTCTAGCTCGAAGCGGGCCAAACCTGCTTGATTCGGGCCGATTTTGACCGAGTAAGCCCTATTATAGCGTACAAACAGGTCAATCCCGGCCAATTTGGGCCAGCTTGGATTAGGATTAATCCAGCTTGATTCTTCCAAATAACGCCATTCGGTCAGGTTTGACGCACATAGGACTTAAGAGACCGATTCAGGCCAATCCGGGTCTATTCGGACCAAACGGGCCGATAGTGGCCTAAAAATCCTGATTCGAAGCGATTCTTGCTAAATGGGGAAGCTGATACAGGGCTATTCTCGCCAGATGAGCTGGTTCGTATCGATTCAGACCAAACAGACCGATCCACGCTTATCCGAAACCAATTTAGACAGGATAGCACCCCTCTTATCCCTCCCCGGATCCCCCAAAACTCACTGCCACAACTCCGCATCACTATCCTCGTTCTCATTCCGCCCCTCCTGCTGCTGCTGTTGCTGCTGCTGTCCTCCATCTCCCTCCCGGGCAATGTTCTCCATGAACTGTGCACGTTGCTCTTCGGCTCTCGCCTCCAGAATCTCTGCGTGCGACATATTCGGACGAATAGGATGACGTCTTCGGGCTGCTCCTTGTGGATTCCTCAATTGATATCCTTGAAGTCCACGTAGAAGATAGGCCTGTCGGGCCGCCGCTATGGCATTCGGACCTGTTGTCGCTCTTCTAATATCCAAATCCGGATCGTGTCCAGGCGGTATATCGTCTTCATTCACCTCCTCCTCATCTTCCATCTCTTGCTCATCCATCTCATCCAGATTGATATCATCGGATCCGACGCGGCTCGCAGTCCTCCAACTTCCACTCTCGCTATCATCCTCGGTCTCCTGTTCATCCATCTCCGCTTCCATCAACTCCTCATCCACGGCGTCCAACAATTGTTCCAAGGCCTCTTCCTCGTTGAAGTCTGAATCATCTCCATTATCATCCTCCTCGTCTTCTACATCTGCTTCTCCATCAGCATCTCCATCAACTTCTCTATCAGGTTCTACATCAGATTCTCCTCCAGATTCATCTCCTTCTGTTTCTTCTGCTCCAGCACCAACTGCCTGTCCAAAACGACGTCGTCGTTGTGCACCACGGCGTATCATCCGATTGATGATTCCTTCGAAATCCATATTCTCGTCGTCCAACTCATCCGGGTTCTCGTCGTCATCATTCTCACTTTCATCTTCGAGCTGAAAAAAATATGGAAATGTGGATGGATTTTTGGTTGCGAAATCAGGAGTCTGTTTTTTTTAATTGTTCAATTTACAAAGAAAGAAAGAAAGAGAGAGAAAGAGAGCTGGACAAAAAGACAGACATACAATTAGTCAGATCTTTTCTGAAAAACTCGCTGATTTTCTGTGTCCAAAGAAAAAAGAAATCCGCAATTTCTATACATATTCAGATGCTTGTTTTTTTTATTAGCAAACTAGACTATTCTAGCTGAAGGCAGTCCGAAAAAAAACGAAACAGTATGAAAAATCAGATTGGAAGTGCACCAGTAGCAAGCGCTTCTATGGAAGAAAACACAGAAAAAGGTAACATCTAGGCAGAAAAATGATCACTTTTCTCTCCACCTCCGAGAGAGAAGATGTCTCAAGAGGAATAGAGAAACCATGCAAGGCAGGTGGGCTGGGCAGCAAAGTAACAACGTGATGTTACGAGAAAGCAAAAGCAATTCTCGAACACACAGTAGCTGAAGTTGCTTCGTTGATGCTACTCGAAGCAAAATGTGATCTATCTGATGGGAAGCAGAAGCAAAATGTTGATCTTGGAAGCAAAATGGGCAGTCGGCACAAACAGTGATGCATCTCGTCCGAAGCAAACGAGAACGAACAAGATCACTTTTGGAAGCAAAATGGGCAGAAAAACGATCCCTTTCAGAAGCGAAAGCAGAAATCAGAAAGCAAAACACAAATCAACTCCAATTTCTTTGCTGATTTTACTCGGAGCAAAATGTGATCTATGTGAGAAAAGCAAAAGCAAATTCTGATCTGGGAAGCAAACTGGGCAGAAAAGAAATCACTTGACCACGAACCGTGAGGATTCTTGCACGAAAGAAAATGAGAACGAACAAGATCAATGTTCGAAGCAAAAGCAGAAATCAGAAAGCAATTTTCGACTCTATTTGCTTCACTGATGCAAAATGTGATCTATGTGAGAGAAGCAAAAGCAAAATTTTGGTCGTGGAAGCAAAACTGGGCAGAAAGCGATCACAAACAGTCTTGTCCGAAGCAAACGAGAACGAAAAAGATCACATTTGAAAGCAAAAGCAGAAAGCATTTAGTAACATCAGGAAGCATCAAAGCAGAGAAGAAAACATTGATAAGTGATGTTACAAAAAGCATTAGGCACAAACGAGACCACTTTTTGGGAAGAATATGTAACATCAGGCTCATCAGAACAGAAGCAAAAGCATTTGAGTGATAAGTGATGTTACGAAAAGCATCAGAGAGAGAGAAGTAACATCAGGCCCAAAAGAGCCCATTGTGCTTCATGCAAAAATCTAACAGAGGCCGAATGAAAGCACTACTGAACAAGTAACATCAGCGTTAGTAACAAAAGTGATCACTTTTTGGTGAAGACCCAACTTTCGTAACATCACCTTCAGGAGCGAACAAAACTATTGTGCTAACTGTGATCTTACGAAAAGATCGAACAAAAGCGAGTATGTTCTGTGCTTTAGCAGAACTTCCTTAGTCTATTGTGGTAAGAGCAAAAGCATTTTAGTGGTAACATCTAACATCAGGCACGAGAGCAATATGTGATGTTACAAAAAGCGGTAAAGAGAAGAGTAACATCAGTTATCAGGCCCAGCAGAGCCCATAGTGTTTTAGCAGAGATCATGAAGGAGTAACACCAATGTTAGCAATGAACAAGATCATAGTGCTAGTTGTAGTCTCATCGGAAAACTAATGTCTCATATCAGGCCCGACAGCGATAAGTGATGTTACGAGAGGCACTACAGGAACGGTAACATCAGTTTTCAAACGGGAAGTCCTTTTGATGGATCGAACGGACAAATGAAGAAAGCAGAAATATCACTGTTTAGAAACGAACTTGTTTTGGGCAAATGTGATAATTGATGTTACGAGAAGCTAGAAGTGATTATTCTTGTAGTGGAAACTTCGGAGTAACATCAGTGTAAGATCAAACGATATTACAGGAAAAACTGGTAACATCACTGTTCGGGAACGAATGAGCCTACTGTTGAACATCATTTCGAACACGTGTATAGTGATGTTACGAGAATCAGAAACTGATCGTTCTCACGGAAGAGAATACGAGGTAACATCAGTGTTCAGGATCATTCTGAGAACTTTTCCTTAAAAGGATCAGTGTGCAGTTCGAAAGAAAAGATGGAAAAGCAAGTAACATCACTGTTCGGGCACGAATGAAATCACTGTTGAACAGCGTTTCGGCCAAGATTGGTAAAAAAAAAGATGTCACGAAAAGCAGAAACTGATAGTCTTTGCAACAAAGATTCCAAGATAACATATGTATTCAGCCTCATTTGAAGAAATTAAGTAAATAAAGATGAAAACGACAAGATGATTGTTGAAATCATGAATGCGTCAAAAGCATGAAATTTGCAGTCTGACTTTTCAGTTTTATCCACTTTTACCGCCTGAAACTCACCCTTCCCAACGCCTCAAACACGGATCCTTCAGGTTGCGGACTATCTGCTCCATTCGCATTCTCTTCTTCATCTGACGAATCATCGGAAAGATCAGAATCATCATCATCATGATCCTCTCTCGTGTCCTCTTCCTCATCTTCATTCTCATCTTCGATATCTTTCAACCGTCCAACTTCGATCATTCTAACTTGAGTGGCCGATTGGATTAGAAACTCCGTAAACTGTGGCCGGATCTGTTCGATCATAGCCAGCTTCTGATCGTCATGAGAGACATTGATGTCCATAACTGGACGTCGTGATTCTACAGTAGTCAGAACCGCGTAATCCATGGTGTCGAAGGAGCGAAGGGAGGAGATCCAATCCGGATGATCTGGGCGGTGGAGATCACAGGTGTCTGAGGCGAACATGATATTCTGTAAAACTTTTATTGGAAGGGCAGACAAGAGGGGTAAACTCACTCCAGTAGAATTGAAGACTAATTTACAGCCGGCAAGCTCTGGAACATGATGAAGCATTCGGAATGTCCGAATGTCGTACACTTCAGAATTGATGATAATTTGTGTGCCATGAGGATGGAATGTGCCGAACTTGGTTTTCATAGAAAGTCGATCAAATGTGTGAATCGACGATTTACTATCCCTAACATCCCAAAGCAATCCATCACTGAAGATCAGCTGATCATCCGGGGAGAATGACGCGTAGTTCTTGTGGTACTGTAACGATTCTTGTCCAGCGTTATATGTACCAAGAATATGATTGGTTTCGGTGTCGTAAACTGTGGCCTTTTCTCTACATGTTCCGATGATTCGTGCCATTGTGGTGTTACCGAAACGGACGGCAGTGTCTTCTCGATAGGTGTAAACTCGTTCCATGGCTTGGCCGAGACGCCAGAGAGCGGAAAGGGGACGGGAGTAGGCACAGGAGGTGAGCATCATGGAACCATCCTGGAAAAACGGATTTTGAGGTCATTTGGCTTCAGCATTTCGTAAATTGGCCTATACCTTCCTACCTGTTCAGGAACCATCAAAACAGAAAGTCTCGCTGCATTTATCAGTTTTTCAATCAAAGTAGGAGTGATATCATTTAAGATTCAATCCTAACTTGTAGACAATGAGCCAACTATGCAAGAATCTACAGTAACAAGTCATTGAAAACGGCTGAAAATGAGGAAAACCGCCGTCAAACTTTCCAGTGTACATTTTTTCTAACCATAAATGTTCTCTTATTTTTCCTGTTTTCGAAAAGTTTTATTTTCTGCATCAAAGTTCTTTTTCAGCCGGTTTTTATTGCACTTTTGTCAAACACCTTTTTGAATTTCCCTCCAATATAAATTTTAGAACAGGCGTTTTGAAGAGACGCAGACGGACGGCCGAGGAAGAGAATTTCTCAGTCCGCGACCGCGCGAAATTGGAGCGAAATTTAAAATGAAAAGGAGATTCTATAAAAAGTGAAATTAAAGTCGGTTGGGAACTTTTTGATGAACAGAATTACAGAACTTTTAGACTTTCAGAATTAGAAAAAGTAGACGAACAAATTAGAGAGTCTCACAGCTATTTTTGAGGGTTTTAGCTGTTTTTGCTGGGTTCTTATTGCCCATTCATGCTCTGCTGTTCATAAAAATCTCAAACGAACTCCCTTCAACCGCAACAATAATAAGTTAATCGTCTCGAAACCCAGAAGCTTTTTCTAGATTAGGTCTTGTCTTTAAAAGCTTCTAAGACCTCAATTATCGCTTTTTTTTTACCTTTGACTGATTCAAATAAGTCAGCGCACTTCCATGACAATTCGTATGTCCCTCGTCGGCTCCTGTAGCAACATTGATCCAGTGAACTTCTCCGTTGAAGTGACCAATGACGATATGCTCGTCATCCACCTGTAATTGATTTTTTAATTCAGGAAAACTAGAAAAAAAATGGTTTGCAGGTCGATTTTAAACCAGAAAGCTTACCGAAAACACTCCTCTGGTATACGAATCCTCGTTGTCATGCATCGTTTTCAGATTTCTGAATCTCGAGAAGATCGTTCTCTCATTACTCCAAGAGGAAACAATTCTCTCTTTCGGCCGGAAAAGCTCTTGATTCATCAATCGGAGTGTCATGTTCTTCTCCACTTTTGCTTCCCGAACCCTTTCCGGACATTTATGTGGGTAAAACAGCGAGAATGGCGGACATGTGGTGACTGGGTCCTTGCAAAGAGCGTGTTGGTGTCTGTAAAATTTTCAATTTATTGAATGCGCCTTTAGACTTGTACTCACTTAAAATTATTAACAACAATAGTGTTCAAATCCATGTAGGGCCGAACTTCTTCTTTGAAAAGTTGCTGTTTCGACCTTGCAGGACTAATCATCAATTTCTTGGGAAACGCTCCAGAAGTGGTGTATCTACGTGGCAGTGTGGGCGTGGCGAACACGTCATCGTCAGCGGAATGGGATCTGGTGGTGGCTGGAGATGGTGGAGTGGCGTGGGATGAACGTCGAGCAGAGATTCCACCGATTTCAGATTCAGAGACTTGAGGAGCCAGGAGTGGACGACCGTCTTCGATTTTGGAGAATCCGTTGCCCCTGTTGGGCCATGCCTTATCCATAAACGACGCGCTACATGTCTGACTTGCCGGTTGATCCGGCAGTTTTGCCTCCGATTTCAGCATAGCTGCCACTGCGCCCAAGTTGCTTCTGACGAGATGATCGTGGATTAATTGGAGGATTTCTACTTGATTCACCGTCACGTTGGTGTTCTCGACAATCCATTGACGATGAGTTTTTTCCTGGAATAATAAACAGGGATTGAGAAATTTTAACAAGAAAGGCTTACTGATGACTGAATTTCCTTTCCCTGGTTGTCATAAACCACTTTTCGTCCGGAAACCACGTGAAGGAGGTGGCAGGCTTCTTTGCAGAACGCCGCGTGGATGTCGCGTTTGTCTGAGCACACCGGCTCGCGCATAAGGGCTAAAAAAGAACATTTTTGCAGAACTTAGGAGCCTAGAAGTAATTACTTTGTATTCCAGACTGCGCGATCAAGGGAAGCTTCGACAAAATCTGCCGAACTTCCGGATGCCTCGCCAATCCAGCCAACGTATTCGTCGCCAATTTCCGAATCGAATCCGCCTCGGTCAACGGAGTTTTCGCATTGATCAACGCAATAAGCGCCATGATTCCATCAGCTTTTCGCACTTCATTCCACATCATATCCAAATTATTCATTATTAATTCACACGGATACGGTTTCATCATCGCAGTCTTATCCTTCGACTTTACCCGATGAATGAGTAGTTTCCAGCACTCTGGCTCCATGTAGGTGACTCGTTGAATCAGGGACAATGCGGCCATTCGGAGAGCGGATTCCTCGTCCCAACGACCCAAAGCCGTCTGGAGGGCGATGGTGAGTCCGTCGAATTCAGCGTGTTTGTAGAGGTGTGGCTGTATGAGCTCTCGATGAAGTGTCGGTTGGCACATGATGATTCGAAGCGAGTCCATTCCATGGACACACGTGTCGTTTTTGAGACTAGAACTAGGAGGGATGAGTGATTGTGGGGAAAACTATCATAAAACTTATCAATTTCAGAAAAAAATATTTCATACTCAAACTGATAGTTTTCATGAGGAAACAAATCTACTTTCGGTCAAAATTGCTCATTCTTAACTCTACTTACATTACTGAAATATTGAGCCAATCCCTGGAAAACACCCTCACAGCCAACATCATTTTGATCATTCCGATCACCGACATGTTGTTGAGCTCGCGGAACACGGTGCCAGTGTATCGTAGCATCTCCAGGACGATTGTCTCACACTCCCAGGAGACATCTTCGTAGTGTTTCATGGACTGGAAAAATTTTTTGGGTATGGGAATTATTTTGGGTATGGGAATTATTTTTGGGTATGGGAATTATTTTGGGTATGGGAATTATTTTGGGTATGGGAATTATTTTGGGTATGGGAATTATTTTGGGTATGGGAATTATTTAGGGTATGGGAATTATTTTTGGGTATGGGAATTATTTGGGTATGGGAACTATTTTGGGTATGGGAATTATTTTGGGTATGGGAATTATTTTTGGGTATGGGAATTATTTTGGGTATGGGAGTTATTTTGGGTATGGGAATTATTTTGAGACCCCACGAAAACGGGGGAAAAGGTTGCAATCGGGGAACGAAAATCGGGGAAAAAAGAGGTGGGATTTGAAAGTGCAAGCTTGGCATGTTGTTTTGCACTAAAATATACCGTGCCAGGGCTGCAATTTTAAGCTC